>CABFOW010008071.1:0-19885 GCA_902141385.1 Timema californicum | reverse complement strand
GTCCGTGTCTAGCAGTTTGCTGTCTACCACTTTGTCCTCTCGTGTCGACCACTTTGTTGTCTATCACTTTGCCTGCTCCCAATTTTTAGCACCAAGTCTTACTACCTGTTTGGGTTATACGCCTTTGTTCTAATTATCCTAATGGTTTTAGGGATTAGCAAGACTATGTTTATTGGAAGTGTACCGGCATTTGCAAGGAAGGAGAGAGAACTCCCAACCGAGATTCAAACCCCTATTTTTCCATCATTTGCAGTCTAGTCTATTGTAAGAATAGCATGTTCCATTGTATATATTGCCTGTGTAATGTTCTAAACCAGAATTATTCGCTACTGCTAACTGAGGTGTCACTAGATACTGGCAAGTCTTGTCACAAAATGTAGTAAAGGTGTTTCACCATTATGTAAGTGACTAAGTGTGAGTAAAGCAGTAATAGTGTTGATTTGTTGGCCAAGCACAGTTATATGTCCAATAACCGGAGTGGTGCCGTAGTGCAGTCTTGAGCACACTGTCACAATACTGACCTACTCAGATTCGTTCTTGCATACTGACATGTTTGATATTGGTGTTAATCTCCTTTAAATTCTTATTTTCCTCAATGCTAGCACATTAGAGTCAAGATGAAAATAATGTTATCCCTAAAGGTAAGTAAGACACAGTGCGCAAAAAACATGATTAGGTATTTAAAATGTTAAAAGTGAAAGTGACATTTGTTGGAAATAATACAATTCGTTTGAAGGTTAGCATTTTGTTAGTTGAAATTGTATTGTCAAGGTAATAAAGTGAGTTATTTTAAATAGGTGAGTTCAATGTTTGGTTATTGATGTGAGAATCAGTGTGAGAACCTAGTTTTATCTAAATTTGTTAAAATTATACATTTTTCAAACAATTGCATAGTGTATGAAAATATTAATAGGATTTTTAACATTTATTTTATACAGTATTGTAAATAACCTTTTAGAAATAGGCCTATTTAAATATTAAACAGCAAAGGTTTATGCATTTTGTTTCAAAAAGAGTTGATCAAATTTGTTTGAAGTGTAAATACACAGGGCCAGATTTAGAGCTGGAGGAGCTGAGCAAAATTGGAGGCCCCAACATTAAACAAATAGTTTTCTTTTCAAAGTTTCACACATTGTCATATTTTTCTTTAAAAAATTTACTTTTAAAAGCTCAATGTTAAGAGAGGCATATTATTTAAATAAAGAGATATCGTCATCACAATCATTTATAAGTCCACTCCACTAGATTCACTGCAAACAAGGGGTAATTATTGTTTATGTTTAGAAAATCACAGAATCTATTTGCCGCATGTGTCATTAGTATGTAGGTAATTAATATTTTGTCAGAAATAAAACAAAATTGAATTTAGCCCATTACAAGAAGATTATATTAATAAAATACTTTATCATCTCTGTACATCTTCTCGCTAGGTCTCTAATGACATTTATTCCCGCTAGATCCCTAATGACATTATTTATGCACCTACTCATCGTGTTCCTAGCTTACATGAAATATATTTAAATTTCAACTTTTAACCAGCATTAAAGAGTGTTTTGCATTAGTATGTTTCCATGGTGAATTTCAATTTGCCACCCTATCAAAAAGTGTTTATTATTTTGCTTTAGAAACTTAGTTCCAATTCATTATGAAATTTAAGAAATTTGCATACTGTTGTCTGTATAAGGTGGTCCTTATAACCAGCTGCCTGGCAATTTTAATCTTCTACCACTATGAGAAGTAGTTGTTTTTTTAACTACGGTAATTATGTGAATCTTAAATACCTTCTCCCATTTCTATAACTCCCACTTAGAAATTTCAAACTTTAAAACTTATTTGGTTATCTGGAGTAGTACTTTTACTTGCCTGCTAAATTTAAATATTATTCCGCACCTACAAGTTTTTACCCCTTATTGTCTTTAATCCCATTTTAAAATTTAAAATGTTTAGTCTTTTAAAGTTATTTGTGGTTACCTGCCTTACAGATTTCAGTTTTATATTGCCCTGAGAAGTGCTATGGTTGTTTCTATTAGTTTTGTAAATGTTAAGCGCTCCACATTAACTGGTTCGCCATAGTGTATAGGCGTGCATAACTGAGAGTAATATTAAAAGGAAGAGTTTTTATCCTTAGCACACTCAAGAGTGCTGTCTTCAAGTCTCTGGACTGCTTGACAAGTGACTTCTTCCAGTTAGCCGTTAGTTTGTCTTTTAGCTGTGTTATCAAGTCTATCAGCTTCAATGAAAATTAACTTCTTTGGTCCACTTCCAGCAAATAGAGTTCATCAAGAAGTGTTTCTATCAGCACTCAAGGGGTCAGAGTTGGTAAAAATGTATCATTTGTTTATTAAATAATATATAATTTATTTAAGTACACATTCAGTGTCAAAGAAGCTTCACAAGAAGTAATACTTATCAAGTATTATTTTACTAAAGTAAATTTGTTATTACTAGTTAATATACTTTGAATAGCCATTTTTTTAAGGAGTCAGAGTTGGAGTAGAACAGTAGAAAAATATAGTAGTCGGAGTGAAAGATGTACCAACTCCACATCCCCGGTTTCCGTTCTTAAGTTCCAGTGTTTGAGGTATGAACCATCAAATAATACTTTGCTTCGCTGGTTGTGGTGGCTAGTTATCATTTCCCATGTATGTCAGAGGTTAAGTAAATTCCCTGTTCTTGCCTATACAAATATATGGAAAGTTCATTCAGTTAAAACAATGTGGACCCATAACTTGAAAACTTGCACAGCAGGTTTATGGAATGCCGAACAAAAATCACAATTTGCCTAGGCCCAACCAAAATAAAACACTTTACTAACATAAAATTATTACAAGCTCAACAATGAAGCTACGAGCACAAAGAACAAATATGGGACAGCACAGACAATACTAACATCATTATGTGGCACAAAAAATGCGGTGCCTAACTGAGCCTAACTAAACAAATAGTAATGTTAAATGGCTACAACTACTAACAGAAGGCCCTGTATTGTTATGCTTGACGCTTGTTACTTGAGTAAATAACAGAGGTGAGTACTTACATCAAAGTAGGAACTACTTTTTATCGTTTCGTTCCCTTGACACACATGTTTATATTCTCTTAATGCACTGTATAACTTATATTCTAGTGAATAGCAACCATTTTAAACCAAAACCTGGGGACCACATTTGAGCCTTGGCCTAAATACTTTATCCAGGGAAAATTTAGGGAAATTATGCATGAAGTGTGGTGTAAGTATAATAAATATTAATTTCTTAAATATGTATGACAAAGTATCAGAGGCCATCTTGGATGATTGTTGTGTTATTATTAGGGTCCAGATTTTGCCGTTTCTTTTCCTTGATCGTAAAACACAGGCAGTTGAGATAAATATGTTTTTCGTGTTATAAAGAGTACAATTTGTTAATTTTATACTGCATTCAATGGCTTGTTCTGTTGTATTTTGCCTGTTTTATGAATAAGCACCTTGTAACGGCCTATTTTGGCTCTGCCTTCTCTCTTTTTTTATACATTACAGATTTTCTGCTGAAAGAGAGTCCAGTTCCTTAGAGATTGTAAGTTGTGGCCTACTTGTTTGGAGTAGGTTCAAAAATCAATATATGTTAAATAGCTTCCAATGAGTGTTGGATGGAGGATCATGGGAGCAATGGCAGACATCTTGGGAGGAAATAGCATACTGTTATACAGAAGAAGAGTTCAACCATTTAGGAAATGGGAAATTTGAAATTTTGTCCCTTGACATTGTGTAAAGTAAAAAATCAGCTTTTCAGATTATTAAACTAACAGGTGCTAACTTAAATATATTTTTTTTATGAAAATGTGACCCATTTCAATAATGAACATCTAGAGGTTATTAATAGCATGTGACTCGCTTCAGTGGTCGAATGGGCTAAGGAAACACTCTCGCAATAGACTGGACTAATAATGAAAGGGAGATAGTCCCATGGCTTCTTTGGTGCTGACTGACAGCTCACAGCTGACTTCTGACAGTCGACATTTCGGTATATACTTAAATTTTGACTGTCAGAAGTGACAGCTGCTAAACACATGTTTTTGAAGATCATATGGTTCGGCTTAGGGATACATAATTTAGTTTGGTAACTTTTCAAAGCCGTCAGCTGTCAGTCAGCACCAAAGAAGTCATGGGTCTACTGTAGAGATTTGAGTTTTGGTTCAGTGTACAAGCTTAAGGTGCTTTTACTAAATGGTTTTCACTCTCTGTCCACGCAAGTGTAGATAGACTTCCTCTAAACTTCACTTTCCGAGACCCTAAACATATTAATGTAATTAATACAACATTAGTAAGATATGGTGCTAAAAAAAAGAATTGGCTGTAGGTAGGTCTATAGTAAAATCCATTTTACATGGCTTATTGTATGCTCATTTTCCTTGCATGCCTATATTAGTGCCTGGATCACATATTGTAATACCTATTTACTGTCTAAGAGTCTGCTCCCTCAGTATTAACCTATATTAAATCATATTTGTTTAAAAGACATAGATAGGGCAGTATGAATTAAAATGTCTACTATAAAAAATAAAAATGAACACCTAAAATCATAGAAAAAATATTTACGATTTGACAGGTTTAAAAATGTTAATTGCCAAAGTGTCTTCATCAATTAAAAAAACACTTCAAAAATTGTGTGGTGTCATCAGAAAATATAATAGGTCTATTCACTGTTTAAAAAAATTCCTCAGATTATAATGTGTGTTATATTTAATAGGTATTAAATACGAAACTCCGCTAGATTTACCAGCCAACCTAGCATAACCTTAAAATATAAAAAATCCTGACACACACCCTACTTAATCAAACTTAATCGTGACCAGTTAAGACGAATATGCTGTTTGCCCATTCAGCTTATCAAATATGTAAGCTACTTAACAATTCACTTTTCATTATTGACAAAATATCAAAATGATAGAATATTATTAAAAATATTTACTATGTGTGATTAATGTTGAAATTAAAATATATATTTCTTTGTAAAACAATTCAAGTAAATATTTTAAAGAATAAATACTATTGTTAATATTATATTAACTGTCATTTACCTACCAATACACTCCATTATGCACAGCTTTACGCAAGTAAATATAACTTTACATATAATTTAGTTTACATTTAAGAAATTACCAAATCGTTAATTCGTAGCGTGATTGTTTTAAATACTGTTATTGATCGGACCTCAAACAAATATTTTCCCTTTACCAGTATTTGGAATTTATAAATATATAGATGGATAGCTTATTTACCATTTTTAATGTTTTCTACATTATTTAATTGTTAGTCTGGGATGTACCTATTCATAAAGAACGTGTAGCTAGTGGCAAATTGCGTATGCATAACAAAGTTCACGAGACTTTGAAACACACTAATTTTAAAGTTGACGCTCATTCTTGATACATAATAATAGTGAATAATGCACAACAAAAAAAATTGATTTTATTTTAATTTTGTATGCTTTATGCATGAATCTTAGAATAGACAGGTATTGTAACAGTTAATGAGGATGCGCCTTACTACCCACCCACACTATACGCATATGGTCAGATTACGTTAATGTATTAGAGTGAAGGTTGAATTTATAAGAAGTGTATCCGCATTTGCATAAACAGAGATACGAAAACTACCCTTGGCACACCCGAACGGGATTTGAACCCATCAGTACAGTATTTGGATAATTTGTAAGTACTGTAGGCATATTATAATCTCAACCTTTCCTATGCTGGTACCTAGTTGTATTATTTATATATGTCTTATCTGATATGTATTGTTCACCTCGTCACATCAAAGTAAAATATTACTTTAGCCTCTTCATATACGTATTTACCAGGTGACCTCTGCTTGTACAGTGCCAGACCGTTCCATGTAGACAGGGCGCTAAGCCTGTTAAGCAGAGGCCCTAGAATTCCCAGCCTTTGCCTCGCCTTGTTCTGTCTCTCAGTACAGTGTAGTCGCCAGGTCATCTTGGTGTCCAGCTTAAGTCTCAGGTACTTAGCACTGCTCACACATATGATCTGCTCTCCAAACGGCTGAAGCGGGGCTGGCCTGTAGACATTTATTTTCATGTGAAGAGCACTGCTGTGTTCTTCTCCACTTTAATACTTGTCCTCCAGGTGGTCAGCCACCTCTCCAAATGATTCAGATGCGTTTGGAGCTGCCTCTCCACTAGATGCCTTCGCCACGACTCCACTTCTAGATCCGTGTCGTCCGCATACAGTGAGTGAGAATTTGGTGTCTGGGGATTTATTAATGTCGTTTACATACAGACTGAAGAGCACCGAGTCCACGAGGGAACCCTGGAGAACTCCAGCCCAGATTATTTTGACTTGTAAAGTGTTGTTCCCAAAGGTAGTAGAGAGGTACGGTGGGATAGATAAGATTGTACAACCTTAACTAGATATAAGGGTAATTTCAAGGAAAGGGTTTTTAAAAGCAGGCCTTCATGCCAAACATGGTCGAAGGTATTTGCCACGTAGAGAAAGACAGCACCAGTCAGCCTCTTCATGTTGAAGTTCCTCGTGACCTACTTCTTTATATAGACAAGTTGGTGGGACGTGGTGTGTCCAGCCTTAAAGCTGAACTGCTCGTCCATCAAAATGCTCACCTCGGTGACACGTTGGGTCAGTCTCGTCAGTAGAAGTATCTCGAAAAACTTGGTAAGACAGTCGATCAAGATGATAGGTTGGTAAGATGAAATTAAGGCAGGGTCCTTACCGGGTTTGTGAAATCAGGTGACGTTGGCGTGCTTCCAGAGCTCGGGGAAGTGACCCAGGAGCAGGATGGCGTTGAATAACTCCACGAGGAAGATAATCACCTCCAAGGGTGGCTCTTAGAGAACCACGTTACTGGTACTGTCAGGTCCGGAGGCCTTTTTTTAATTTTATAGCGGCTAACCCTTACGAAATTTCGGTCACCTCCATGGGTTCAGGTTCATCCAAGGGTCTGTACGAGACTGCAGTGATGACCTGAACCACGTACGAAATGTGCACTGGATATGACGGGTCGTCAGTACGGACGGATTGCGCTTCTAAGTGCTCAGTGAGAGCATCGGCATTCTCCTGTTTGGAGTTGGCCACCACGTTTTGTCCTACAATAGGTGGCCTTGGTGTGGGGACCAAGATCAAGTTCCTCATCATGCACCACAGGGACCTGTCCTGTACGCACAGGCGCTCAATCTTGTTTTCCTAGACACTATTCCGGTGTTCTAGAACCATCTCGCAAACGGCATGGACTTTGCGGCTCCAGTTAGTCTAGTCTACCGGATACCCCGAGGTTTGCCAAGCCTTCATCGGTTAATTTTTCTTCCGGACGTACCTGAGGATAGAATCAGGCAAAGAAGCCTGTGGCACTTTCTTAGGACGGTGCCTCAGCAGCAAAGCTTTTAGCGGTCCATTGATAGCTGAAATTATGAGCTTTGCAACGTGATCGATTTCTGCTACTATCCTAGTCAGTGCGATTAAGGTTGGGTTTTGGGGGTCTATGAAGGACACTGTGCTTCCCAGGTTCACGAGAATGGGATTGGGAACCGAGTCTAATTCATCTAAGGATTTCAGCACCAACCTCCGTTTGACCCCTCTGGTGACAACGAAGCCGAGGTGGTCGGGGAAACCAAGGATATTGTTAGGGAAGTGGGTTGAGGTGGGAGGGCCGGAGTCAACCAGACTGTGTTAATTTATGACGCTGAGGATCAATCCGCCTTGAGTGCTAATAATCCTGGAAACCCCCCCTCCCCTCGAAGGATGCTTGGCGTTGAATTCATCGCCAATTAAAACAGGCTTGGTAGCTCTCAACAGAGCCTCCATGTCAACTGCAGTAGCCTGGTTGAACCAGCGGTAGGGAGGGAAATAGATGGAGATGAAACGCACTGGGCTGGTATCCATTTGGATAGCCATTGCTTCCATGTATTGGAGGGGAGGAGGCGAGACACGATGGTTCACCAAGAAACGTTCAAGATCAGCCCTTTTCCTCGTGACTCCGGATGGATTCAGGTGCACTGCCATGATTAACCAGGTAAAAGATGATGCGCTCCTTGACTAGGTTGCCACGGTTACTCCTCGGAGATTCCTGGACCTTCCTCAAGAGACTCGATGAAAAGTCTCATGGATCTAGTCTCGGAATGCCCTTGAGTAGCTCAATACAATATTTGAGCTTTACACTCTCACTCTCTGGGGTAGGTGTGGGAAGTAGGAGGTGTGGGTGGATGTAGGGGTTGAAGGGGTAGAGGTGGGGGTAGTATGAATTGAATGGGTTGGGGGCNTAGAGGTGGGGGTAGTATGAATTGAATGGGTTGGGGGCATTGACGGGATAGGGATGGAGGAATGGGAGATATGAGGGGCATTGGGGGTTGGAATGGAGAGAGGAGCGGTCTTGGATTGGTCCTTTGATCCAAAAGATAGAATCAGGTGCGACTGGTTCTTAAAGGGTGGCTTTGGCAGGTGCCTTAGCTCGGAATGGCTGGATTGGTCTTCCTGACAGCGCACTAGTGAAAGATTTCCCAGTGGCTTCAGTTTTGGAGCAAGAGTCCAGCTCAACTTTGGTACCACAACGTGCCTCGAGGGCTTCCTGCCTTCACTTAGACCATCCAAAATCTATTCTTGAGCCTTGGAGGCCCTTACAGTCCCTGCCACCCACAAAGACTTGTATGTAGGACAGACCCACCAAGCCGAGGAGTGGGCTCCCAAGCAGTGCAAGCATATTGGAGGAGATCGTGTATGCTCTGGGCACCCACCTCTTGTGGTCACCACACCAGAACCCACACCTAGTATTAGCGTGGCAATCCTTCCGCACATGACCAAACCGGAAACAGTTCTTGAACTGAACCGGGCTGCTAGGAGACTTGTATATCTCCACCGTGACGCGTAGCTCGCACAGGACTGATATGTATAACGGCTTTGCAGTATACTTTCCGGGAGTCAGAGAGACAACGAAGTTCGACAACCACCACCTTTATCCATTCTTATGGTCCCGTTTCCACTGGAAGAGCATCTGGGTGATGGATTTCGTGGGGAAAACCATCTCCCCTGGCCCTTCCTGGATGTCTCTATGGTTTGTCCGAGTCAGGAGTCTCTTCACCACGACCCTGACCAGTCGCTTCCGTCCCAGCACGTAGGACCAATGCTGGATACCCAAATTAGGCAATAGCTTATGGATGTTGCGGTAAGATTCCTCAAACCTGCACTGAAGGCATACTCGATCCTCCGGCTGCCTGATTGCCTCAACAGGTTCTCGAGCCTTGGACTGAACGGCCCTTGCCCCTTTAGAGTAATCCTCCACATCACATAAGATAATGGGAGGCATCTTCTTCTTAACTTTGTGAGCTGGCTCAGACCACTAATACCACGTTAGGAAGAGACACGAGTTGCTGTGTAACCCTTAGATTTCCACAACTTACCACCTTTACCCAATGCTGGTGCACACTAGACTGGGCCAACATTGGCCTCACTTTCAACATCAGAGCTAACACCTAAATGGTTGAGGTTGCCTACGGTAGCTTCTTGGTGTTGCCAGCCTCACCCCATCGGTAGGGTCTTACGGTCTAAAATCCCTCATACTAACCATCGGGCCCCTAGCTCGACTCTTCACACGTCAACGAGAGGCCTGGTCCTGAATACAGTATCTCAACGTCTACAGACTCACACGAGCTGTCGATACGCGTTAAGCATGTGACCTGGTATTCCAAGTTCGAAGGAAATTTTGCTGGGCGTTTCTTTCCTACCGACACCCATTGTTGAGAGGTATTGGAGTTCACGTGGGCCTTTGAGGCCATTGGAACAATGCTTGCGTCAGTGCCACTTACAGTGGTCTTTACCGGTGAAAGTCTGCTAGGCTCCCCCTGGTCAGGGCTTCCATTGACACCATTGGGTTTCTACCATTCGTGCAGATGAGATCTTTCATCTACCTTCCCGGTTTGTGTGCTGTTGGCCCTTAAATGAACCCCCAGTACCTTTTGGCCATCAGTGGCACGCACACCTCCGGTAATAGAGGAGCCCCATTTGACTCACCAGCAACGGCATCACTGCTGACTTTGTAGTAGACTGGCACTAATCCCCGATCCAAGTCCCGAGGAAGCAATACCCGATGCCCTGGCTGCTCCGCCAGTGGCACGCTCACCTCCGGTAGTTGTAGGGGCCCCACTGACCTTACCCGTGTCATTTGCGTCCATCTCCTCGGTAGTTAGTGTGGTCACACTGGTCGTTGTGTTGACCTTGAAAAGGGCCGGATCATCACTCGCCCTGACAAGGGCAAACGACTCATGGTGGCAGTCATCAGTGGCACTCTACCCTCCGGTAGTTGAAGGGGCCCCGCTGGATTCACCCACGCAGGAGTTGTCGGCTCTGAGAGGGGCTGATACCTCCCGGTGATTGCCAATTGCGCCCACCTCCCAGGAGATTTGAGAGGTCATGCTGACAGACTTAGAAAGGGGCGTTTTTTATAAGGCTCTGCCTATAGCACCCACTACCTCGGTAGTTAGGGAGATCACACAGGCCCAGTTGTCCACGAGGAGACCACAACAGCTAAAGACTCGGCCCAGCTGCTTTCTGGGGCACGAGGCTCCCACTTGCTGCAAAGTACGAGCTCCTTCCTGACTGAAGTGGTTTGAGCCACTGCGAGTGGAGATTCTCCACCTCCCTTGTCATGATGGACTGCCCAGGCTTCACGATACCGGTCGTTGTTCCATCAACCACCGATATCTTATTTCTATTCGGGGCTGGTCTGTTCCTTGGCCCGGAATTCTTTATCTCCTTTTACGGAAGTCATCTCTCAATCCCAACGCCGTCTCATTTCTTCAATTTCACCGCAGGTTTCATCACAGGACGTAGATAATCAGATATTCAAGATGCTCAAAAATCCAGGTACACGTAAGGGAGGCAGGATGACACCTTTCACTACCATCTCTTTGGGCAATAATCTGCCAATATATATACATTCCAACGGTCCAAAAATAGTGACAAGGAAGGGATCCAATCGCCTTCCGGCTGTTAACTTTCTCTTTGGAATGAGCTATTGATCAGCATTATCCGTACGAGAATGGCTTGTTTTTAATTTGAGCATCAAGATATTTGTATATATCCTAACTCCTATTTGGGTTACCTTGTTCTGTTATGTGTTTAGTGTGTACTTTTATAGATTCACTCTCCTTAGTCGCGTCTAACAGCCATTGATGGACTGTTAATGCTTACCCAGAGGGAATGTCACTATTCTTCGTGTTTGATGATAATTTTGATGTATAAGATAATATGATTGTTGATGGTACTGGATCTGGAATAGAAAATGTATAAATAGTTAATTTCATGGATGGGTTGAGTCACGATACATCTATTCTATTTTCTTTGTGGATTGGTTATACTGAGAAATAGTGGATTGTTTATTTAGTTTTGGTGAGGTAAGGATTTTTTTCACTTTTTTACATTGTTCTTGGTCTTTTGTGTTGAACGATTTCATATATATCGTAATTGCCTAAGTTTCGGATGGCTGGTTTCTAGCTTAATTGGTTATTACTGAAGAATTTGGTAGTTCTTTTTTGAATTTCCTGGGCTATCGTTTGGATATTGCACATTATGTGTGGCATTTCTGTAGTTTTTCGATGATTTGCACTAGTAATAATTCTTAGAAATTTGTTTTGTTTTGATCGAATTTGTCTGATTGTTGTTTTTGAGACTACACCCCAAACCTAACATCCACAGAGTATTATTGAACTGATGAGGGATTTGTAAATCTCAGTCTTTGTTTTTCTGTTGAGCTGGTTTCCTGGACAATTAGATTAGTTTTCCGGTTATTAAATTAGATATTTGTGTCATGTCGTGATTAAATCTTAGTCGTGCGTACAGGGTTACACCTAGGTATTTTGTCGTTGTTTGATTTAGGATGATAATTTCAAATAACTGTAGGCCCTTCTTTACCTTTGGTAGTTTCCTGGTAAATTGTAGGTCCTTTATTTCATCTCACAATCACCCTACCATTACACATTTAGCGTAAGTGTGTATAACCCGAACGGATAGTAAGACGCGGTGCTAATAATAATAATAATAATAATAATAATAATAATAATATTTTACTGATCGGGCTAAAGCTTGGTATCTAGGGTTTTCATAGGGTTGCCCCGAGGTGTTTTTGGAATTGGATATCTAACCCTAAAATTAAGGTTAGTTTACTGAAGGGCAAAAAGAAAAAAAAGTCAATTTCCTCTATATCAGCTCTAACGATTTTCATTAAATTTCATTTCCAAGCGTTTATAAATATTTCAAACAAAATGTCTTTTCTCAATATTTCGGCAAAATGATTTTAAGGGCTCCGGTCTGACTATTTGAGATACGAAATTACTTATTATTACAAATATGTAGATATACTAATACTACAAATATTTTAGTCTAATCATAATTTGATAAAACCAATACCTTTTAAACTATATGCATATATATATATATATATATATATATATTAATTTTTCGAACACAAAGGGTAAAAGTATTGCGACCGCAAAAGAAAATCTAACCTGAAATGTTGATGGATGTCGAAGTCTCAAGACCCCTCAAACCCTAAATAGTGTTATTTGCAATGGCGTCTGTTTGTGGGTCTGTTTAGACTTAAAATTAAGAGTAGTTTAAGAAAGGGCAAAAAGTGACAAAAAAATCAATTTTCTCATAATACACTTAAACGATTTAGATTAAAATAATATCTAGGTGTTGATTAAGATTATTAATAAACTGTTTTTTTTTTCATTTTACCATTAAAATGAATTTTAGGGTACTTTACAGAAGCAGAAACTTCCGTATCTCCGCAACTATTTGAATTACTAAATAACTTATCATTGCAAAATTGTAGTACTATTAGAAATAAAAAACTTTAATATAAAATATAATTTTATAGATCCAACAGTTTCTGAGATATTGGCAAATATATTAATACAATCTTGTGAACTTTAGTTGTAGAGAGATACTATTTAAGTCTTAACGCAATAATTCTCCAATGCCACAGAGTAATTAGATATAAGTAAGTCTCTAAAAGCTTATGTTGTTTTTCCTCTTAGGATAAATGTTTGTACAACAATTATCTATATCCATTTTAGACTCAATAGTAAATATTTACGTTTTTTATTGGTCAAAATGTAAAAATGAGGAATTTAATAGCAATGCGATGGCATGAAGATTTGCAACACCTAATAAAATGTTGAAAATATTAACCAAAAGTTGAAATTTTAATATGAAGTGTTGACCCTTGTGGACCCAACATTGATCTTTTTATCGCTCTAAACATACAAATGAGGATATTCATTTTTTTAAACAAAATTATAAAATTTAAAACAGGGACTAAAAAAAAGTTTTACATAAGTAAAGTGCCATTTATGCTTGGGTTTGCTAGTATGTATTAATTCGTTTCCCATATATTACGATTTTTGAGTAAATATCTCCATTTTCAAACAATAGAGCGAAAAAGTCCGTACCATTAATTTTTATTTAGAGTGGGTTTAGTTTTAAGACATTCTTCAAACTGATTAACTTGTCTTTTACCATCTAGATACATTCCAGTTCAAAATAACTCTTTGGAAACCTTTCAATACGTCTAAATGATCTCCAAATATCCACCAAGAACAGCTTTATGGAAATACCTCATCAGCACTGGCCTGAGTTCATGGGGTACAAATATTTTACTATATTTACTTTTGAAATCAGTAACTACCAATAACTTTTTGTACAAACAATACGATCCTACAGATTCTCCTTGAAGCAGTTTATTTATGTTCTCAACACACCACAGGGCAACGTTTTAATACTCATATATGGAAATGAAAGATTCAAGAATGGATTAAATCACACAGTTAGATAGAGATACTTCATCCGAAGCAACAGGATCAAGGGCCTCTGCCATTCTGGACAAGGTGTAAACCGTAATATTCTGTCTGCCAGAATTATGATGAGTAGAGAATTTGAATCGTGAGAGACGCCACACCCACCTACCAAATTACCTAATTGTTTGGAGGGCTTCACATCCAGGCCAAGGTAATGTTGTCAATAAACAGTTCGAACATATTTCGCTCGAGATAATTAGAAAACCTTTTAATTCCAAAAACACAGGCAATAGATTCTTTCACATAAACTATTTATTTTCTCTCAGCCTCGGAGAACGTTCTTCTAGAAGAGTCAACACGGACAGGCATGAGTAAGACTTCAGAATAAATAACAATTTTCTCGAGAGCCTCAAATGACCTATCCTGATAATTATCCCAAACAAAAGCAGCACCTTTGTTTCTGAAGGGAATTGAGAGAAGCTGTTAACTCCGAAAACATAGTAATGACTCCGGCATAAAAAGCGGTCATGCCGACGAAGCACATGGCAACTTTCAAATTTTTAGGCCTGGAAAAATCAATAATGGGTTTTACTTGCTCTTGATAAATGAGCATATTTCCCTGAGAAATAATATAACCTAAGTACTTGATAGAAAGCTTCACCCAAGTAACTTTATCTGGATTAACCGTCAACCCTACACTTCACTGGTGACCAATAACTGTCTCTAAATGCACCAAATGTTCTTTAAACGAATTACTATAAACACAGATATCGTATAGATAGTTAAAGACGAATTTATTCTTAAGGTCAGATGGCACGAAATCCAGCACACGGCTAAGCGCTTGATAACCAATTGAGGCCACCAATGGGACATGGTCAAATTCGTGGATCTGCCAGTGAGTAACAAATGCATTCTATTTTTTAGATCACTCTGTAAGCACACGTTGCAAAACAACTAACGTTTAAATCGATAATACTAACAATCTTGGCATCGCCTAAGTGCTGAAAAGCAAATTCAACGCTCGGTGTGGGGTAAGGGTCAAATTGGATTATTTTTTACCTTCCTTAAGTCTACAATAAGTTTATGCCCCTGTTTCTTGCGTGGGATAATAAAGGCAGGGCTGACATAGAGGAATATATAGGGACGTATAACATCTTTCTTCCCCAAATGTTTAATAATTAACTCACTGGCAATCTTAAATTTAGAGGGGCATTGGAGTAGGGTCATGACATAAAGGTAATCTCATTGTTAACGATAATGCCATAAGAAAGCTTATTAAACTTCACCTACTTGTGCGTGATAACCTCAGATAATTTCTGAATTAACTAGTTAATGAGAGTCTCCTCACATTCAGAAACAAACAGGAACCGAGATTATATGGGGAATCAAAAGTGATTTTAATCCTTGGTGAAAACTTAAAACTAATCTCCCTCGAGGTCAAGTACAAGGAAACTCCTGTTCCTCACAGGAAATCATTCGCTAGAATGACGTTGTATGGAAGGACAGGTACAACAAATAACTTTCTTTCCCAAGAAAATAAATTTATTTTAACCCTCATGCAACAACCATTACCAATTACAAAGGTTTAGAATGTATAGCTTAAATTAGTTATTTTATTCTTTTGCTTAAGGAGGCCGATAAAAAAAACCAATCTAATAAATGAAGCACAGGACCTAGTATCCAACAAAGCTACAACAGGATTCGAAACTCTAAACCGTTTGATAATGTTGGACAAGGAAATGATTGGTTTTTGCGAACTACGTGCACCAGGACCGCCACCATCGTTGCACGCTACCAGTTTCCCTACGGGCAATTTCTTTGCAAATATCCCAGACTTCTACACTTAAAACATCCTATTCTAGACAAGACTCTGCCATTACTCGCTTTCACTTGAGGATTCGTAACAAAACCCGAACCAAAACCACCCTCCATGGACCACAATTTGCTACACAAGGACCACTAGAGTGAACCTCAACAGGTCTTAGACTCGATACTCCTACCAGGTGCGTCTGTAAATATTACTTTCCAGCAAGAAGGAATCCATCAGTCTTAGAGGCAAGTGAATAAATCTCTTGGAAAGTAGTAGGTTAGTTGGAGAATACAAAATGTCTTCTCGTAAGAGGAAAAACATTTTCTAAAAGGATTTCTACAATATCTTGTTCCGCTAGGCTAAGGTTCAAAATCGTGCAACCTTAAATTGGAATAAGAGGTGCAAAAAATACCTAATTAAATAAACAAGAAATAGAGTGGATTGCCTGAATCGAACAGTGTAATAAATGTCTGAGAACAATAACCTGTTACTCAGGGACACGCAACCCATCCGATTGCGTAAAGAGGAGAAGCTAACGGCATTTCTCTCCATGCAACATATATAAACATAAAAACTTGAATGTTCAAGATAAAGGGTAGTAACAGGATTACCAAGTTTAAAAATATATAGAGCTTATTTTGTAATTTATTAACAACATGTATGATATAGGTGACATTATAGAAAGGTGCACAAGATAAGTTAGAACCTTATCTTTCCTTAATTAGTACTCAAAGTTTATGACTTTACCTTTTAACTGTACAGTTCCGAAATCATGAATGATTTCAATGACACTTATTAGGGAATCTTCTTAATAGTTTGAGATTCACAAGATTCTAATATAAAAAAATTCCTAATAAAATTCTCGCCTCTCATTTATATCCAATAAATTTTCTAATTCATTATTAAATACAAAAACTACACTAATGAGATATTTTAACAGATCAACCATTTAAATTTAGTTAATATATTTGGAAATTTTCCCGTACAATGTAGCTAGAAGCTTCAATATCAATAATATTTTCCCGTACAATGTAGCTATAAGCTACAATATAAAAAAAATATGTATCCCAACTACCACAAGGATGTAAAGTTAATTTTAATTCAGCTACCAAAATGCCAACAGCATTAAATATAATAATAATAATAATAATAATAATAATAATAATAATAATAATAATAAAGATCTTCACTTCAAGATATTTAAGACCTTCGTAGAAACTTCTACTTTCCAATTAGCAAGCTAAACTCGAAAGGATTAAATCGATAAACTATTTATCCACAACACCTCCAAATATATTGCCCATATTTATGTCACCAAAATAATATGGAAAAACTTTTTTGAATTACGGATAGTTTTATCGATATAAAATATTATAAAAAAACAATAAATACCAAATGAACGTTTAAGCTTGCGTTACAGTTAATTCCATCACATATCATGAACTGAATTTATTTCATATATTTGAATATTTATATATCCCATAGGCGAAGCTAGTAATCAATGAACATTCTAATAAACAAATGTACAATTATTATCAATGACTAAACAACTTGGTAAAATTTAATTAATTCAAAGTTATTAGATGGAATATTTGATATCTGTACATAACCAGTCATAAAAACAATTTAAACCTTATCAACAATAAAATCGAAGTCCAAAAGAAATGATGAAATGTATAAAAATAAAGTAATTTTGAAAAAAATACAAAAAGTTATTAAGAGTCGGTGGTATTGAACCTACAGATTAATCTGAAGGAAAGAATATTTAAAAAAAATTATAATATCAATTCAATAGCGGTGTAACATTAACGTGAACTGCTAATATTACAATGTTACTACCCGCCCCGAAACAAGCTAATATTTATAGACATCTTGCAATAGTAATACCAATATAACTTTCCAGTTTAAATACTAACCCAAATAATCGTATTGTAAAGTGGTCAGGGTTTTAGGCCCTTAGCTCTCAACCATTTCATTTATAATTTTATATTAGTTTTTCCTTTAGTTTATATATTAATACACTCAAGATACTGAGAGTACTAAACTGATAAATGCATTGTTATTTTCAATTCATCTAGGCCTAATTTAATTATCTTTATTACTATCAAATGGTTAATTATAAGAAAGTGTGGGGTTTTATGGTAATTATAAGTTATGTAAATCATAACCAAAGTTGTAAGCAATATATGTTTTAGATTTCAATTCATTAACTTCATTTTCAGGCCTTTAAGCTTTTAATCTAATAGTTTTTCATTATTTAAAGTCTTTGTTGGAATATTAGAGTCATCCAAATTTATTGCTTTTACTTTTCATTTTAATCATCGTGCAATGTATTAATAGCTGAGCCCGGAAGCTGGGAGATGCACCTGTTGCTTGCACGTGTGGTCTTTCAGGGGAGGGGGTGTTTTGGCGCGGACTCCTGGTCAATCAGTGCCTCTGGTTTAGCGTCTGTTTTTGACCTTATGTGGAAGGAAAGCGTCAGACGTGACACTGGCCGGTTAGCACACAAAGATTAAAGACCCGTACTCACTATTAACTTATCGTAACGTGTAGAGATAGTTTCGAGATGGGGGAAAGGAGAGGTAGACCAGGTGGCTAAATAATTATCCTTATCAATGTTGTAACTAATTCGGTTTTCTAAATTAAGAATCTGTGGTGACAACATGTACATTATTTGTTAAAATAAAACTTCAAATGCTACGCTAAATAGTATCTCTTTAATCGACTGTGTCCCTCTACCCCCACCATTATCTATATAAGCCCGAGATGCTCTACAGAAACAACTGACTGCCGTGGACGACACCGTGAGAAGAAGATGATGAGGTGAAACTGATTATCACAACAGCTGATGATACGACGGGTGACTGGGTACAAAAATGGCAACAACGTGGGGCTAGTAATCAAAACTGACGACCGTGGTGGCCGACTGGGAACAGTATAATCATAGAATACCAACATTATTAAACATCTCGATCTTACTATGTCGTACATAGGTTTCTACTCACGTGTGTATCGGCCTGGTGAAGACCTACGTACAAATCCAGTCTGCTCACCACAAATGCTAGAATGAAGAGAAGTTCAAATCACGCTACGAATTGTGCAGCCACCTGATGCTCTGACGAAGAAATCCAGCAATGCTCTGATTGGCCAGTATGGTACTACATAGAAGACCACTCATATGTTAAACAATTGGGTTGGCGTACGTGACCTAACAAGCATAACTCTACACCTGCTCGTCTTTTGAGTCAAAAGCAGCGGCAGATGTTCAAGACAACAAGAAACTGACCTACGTGACCAACACAACGAGGTCTTTCCACCAGATGTTTGCAGATGACGTAATTGCAAAGGAAAACTCCCACCTTCCTCTCGGTAACTACACCTACATAACGAGGGAACACAGACAATCTCATGGAGGAGAGGGGCGCAAGGTGTTGTCCTGCCTCTCTTACGTGTTCCTGGCTTTCTGAGCGTACTTGGCGTCTGCTGCGATCTACGGTTTTGGATGGAGCCCTCGGTAAAGGTGAAGAAAGGTGTTGGCGTTGGGGTCGGAGAAGACCGCCGGATGAGGCGAGGAAGAATCCCTGGCCCGGGAAGCGACCTATCCTGGCGAGGAAGAAGTTGGCGGCGAGTGGCGAGGGATCCACCGTCAACGGCAGGCTTGTGCTGCCCGTCCTTTCTGGGGGAGTTGAAGGTTTCCGTTCACGGGGACTGAAGGCTCCTCCGGTCAGGAAGGAGCTCGTGCCGGAGGGTAAGTGGTCCGCCACAAGCCCAAAGGCGGGAGCCTTAGCGGCAGCTGCCCCTTCGAGGGGCAACAAGCTGGAGGTAGCAGCCGAAACCAGCGGGGCCACTCCAATTCCCGGAGCCGAGCGTGCCGCTGGCCGAGGTGACCGAGAGTCGCCTTCGAGTCACAAATCGGCCCTTTCTAGGGCCAACATGGCTGGCGTGACCCCCAAATTTAAAGGAAAGGTGGGCACACTACACAGCCAAGCGGGTGAAGGTAGCGGGGCCCCTCAAGTTACCGGAGGTGAGTGTGCCGCTACTAACACCCGGCCGGTGTCACCTTCCGGTGATGTTTCGTCCCTTTCTAGGGCCAACATCATGGCCAGCGTGACCTCGCCAACTACCGGCGAGGTGGGCGCAGTCGGACAAGTAGAAACAAGCGGGGCCCCTCCAGCTACCGGAGGCGCGCGTGCCACTGGAAGATCCGCCGGGGCTTCCGGTACTGCAACCTTGGGCCTCGGCTCGATGGACAGTGCCGGCCCCCTCCAAAGCGTCGGCAGCA
>CABFOW010008070.1:0-19886 GCA_902141385.1 Timema californicum | reverse complement strand
TGTAAGTTAAATTGTTATTTCAAGATTATAAATAACTTGTCTAGGGTCTTGCAGTTGTATATGAATTTTCATTAGTACTCACATTTATAAATTCTTAAATTTGAAATCATATCTTCTGAATTCTTTAAATAACAATATCGAAGTTTTAGCTTATATTTACTCATTCCTCACTAAATACTTATCTAGAATGTTTTCTAAAATGTTATATATATATATATATAAAAACTCAGTACAATCAACCGGGATTAAAACCCTTACATGTCCATTATCATTAAACAGACTATATTAATTTGGAATTTAAACCACGTGACCCCTGGCACTGGTAAAATATGACCTAATTAGATCTGCAACCGATTCACAGAAACAAGAAAACCACCATATTATTGAGTTAATTGTATTTTTGATTGTTTTTCATTCAGGCAATTAACGCTCTTGGATTATTAGCGCCTAGCGCATTTTGCGATGGCAAGAGATAATTGAATATTAATTGGTGTGAAACAATAGAGTTGTTTACCCGCCGCAGTGGCTGAACGGTCTAAGTGTGCTAGAGTGGCCTGCTCATGTTGGGGTGATTGGGGTTCAAATACCGGTCGAATCTACTGAGGTTAGTTTTACTTGAATGATTTTCCACTCTCCTTTCATGCAAATGGAAAAATAATAATTATAATAACAATAAAATGCTTTCTTACTCGTCTTTACGCCATTAGAGTAGTTAGTTATCCTAGGCGTAAACCTGAACAGGTAGTAAGACGCGGTGATAAAAAAAANAACAATAAAATGCTTTCTTACTCGTCTTTACGCCATTAGAGTAGTTAGTTATCCTAGGCGTAAACCTGAACAGGTAGTAAGACGCGGTGATAAAAAAAATATTGTAAAAGGTAAAAGTTTATTTTAGAGAATTATATTATACCAGTAAGCCCTTGCGAAAATTACGCACATTCAACCTCTCCCCTCCCCCCGCCCCCACAAAAAAAAGAAAGAGATTTAGTCTTTTGTTGGGTTGTTGAAATTAAATACTCAGCGAAGTGTATACACAAAATAGCAAAGAGAGTTTATTTTCAGTAATCAATACAAACATATTATTAGATTTTTCTTTTAACTTAAGTTTTAAACAAACGATGTTTGTTAACGTAAAATGAGTACTCTCTGTCAGAATTTGGTTTAAAAAAAATCCTATCTACTGATACCTTATTCATCGCTGTAGGCTTTGTATTAGTTGAGAAAAAGGGATGTTGACAACAGAAATAATATATAGGAATATTAAGTCAGCACTTTCTGAACACAAGGCTGTCAGTCACAAGACGTGGCAATACACTTAAGGGTCAGTTTAATAGTCAGATTGAGTACTCACTGTCGCTCTACACCAAATGTAGGACGACACCTACCTAGACCGGAATGG
Source organism: Timema californicum (assembly GCA_902141385.1). NCBI lineage: Eukaryota > Metazoa > Arthropoda > Insecta > Phasmatodea > Timematidae > Timema > Timema californicum. The sequence continues at coordinate 18,487 of CABFOW010008070.1, read as the reverse complement.
AATGGGCCAGTTTCACATATAAAACTGGCTCATTCTATTCTAGTTTAGGTAGGTGTCGTCCTACATTTTAGTGTAGCACCACACTTGAATCCTACTCACTCTGACTATACCTGGCAAATCGAAGGGATCTATAAAGGCTAAACTATTTTTTAAACGTTGGAGTGGAAAGAAACGGGAGTTAAGTTTAGTATTTATGCATTTTTGAAAGCAAGGAACATTTTTTACATATTGAACAGCGCCCATGATTTTTTTTAAAAAGATATTACTATAATGATGGTACGGTGCACCGCGGAAAATTTTCCCCATGTATAGCTACCTTCCAAGTTATTTTCATGAGAAAATGAGCATTGCCATCTTGTGTAGTATGATTAACAGTGTCTAGGTCTAAAATGTAATCAAAATTTTTAGAGCGAATTTTAGGGAAATAGATTTTTTCTCTATTTGACATTCAGTAAACTACCCTTAACCTTAGGGTCGGATATATAATAAAAAAAAACTCGAGGGTACCTTATGAAAACCCCAGATATAAAGTTATAGCCCAATCGGTAAAACAGTTTCGAATCTAGCCCAAGATACAGACAGACGGCATTGCGAAAGCCACATTTTGGTTTCAAGGGGTCATGAATGAAATGTCAACACTTTTATAAAAATCTTGAGTTCGATTTTTTCGACGATCACAATACTTTCTCTCCGAGGTTTCAAGAGAAAGTAAAAATAGACTATACGAATATAGAGTTAAGCAATAAAGTATTAGCGAGGAAGTAATAAGTTATAAGAAATGTACTCACATTTTGGTGTAGGTTTAGTGGGAAACATTTTGGAAAAACTACCCCGGTACATCTAGCCAGGATTTAAACTTCAACCTCTACGCCAATAGAGAACTATAGTAGACGAAAGCCGAGGTTTTAATCTGGGCTTAGTGCATCTAGGGTGGCTTTTCCCAAAATCACTAGGAATTATCCCTACCTAACCTCTTTGCGCACTAATGCGATGCATTTTCTCTAAGCTACCTTTCAACATCCACCCCTTAAAATAGGTGAACCTTTGTGGTGAATCTACTAAAAACACAAACCAAGGTAAATTTATAATAGTATAAACTCTGTAATTTAATGTATAGCCTATATGTATGTATATTATATCATATTAATCAAAGGGAGCAATTAGTGAAATGGAGATATATTTAAATTATTTGAATTAGTAGCTTTCAAAGCATTTTAATCTACAGTATAAAAAAATAATTGCGTGAAAAAATGTTTCTTGTAAACTTTCGGAAACTGTTTACACTTTAAATCAAACATCACGCAATGTGAACTAACTGCTAAAAATAAACAGTGAAGAGGAAAAAGGAATTAAAAAAAGGGCAATCTGCACACATAAAACAGTTGCCGGCTCCCGCATACGCGCGCGCGCACGCGTAGAAATATATATTTTAGCAAAACCAAATCTAAATAACTGCACCGGTAGGGTTCATTGTACGGATGGCAGTCAGTCTGATTCTGAATCAGAAGAATGGGGTTCAACTCCTAGTAGGATTATATTCTTTAAATTGAAAAAGATGACACCTGAACACGGAAATCAAACCCGGGACCTGAATTATTACGCCAATGTTATAACCAGTGAGTCATCCAGAAGTCTTCTCGTGCCAAAGGTAATTCTTCATTCATATTTTAAGGCAGAGTCTGTGATGGACGAGCAGAGACTCAGACTTAAAAGAAGAGTGAAGAATGACCCTTGCCACGAGACGACTCCTGGATAGCTTAGTGGTTAGTACTTGGCCTACTAATCCAAAGGTCCTGGGTTCGATTTCCATGTCTAGTATAATTTTTGAATTTAACATGATATTAAGATGCAGCTATAGCCGTAACTAACCAATATAATATCTTAGCTATTTAATCTATTCAAGTAGGATTGGTGCTAGTTTTGGAACATTGTGGTTTTCCAATCTCTTCGCTGGAAAATGTCAATACAGTCGTTTTCACATACAGAAACTTCATATCTTCTTCTTTATACAATGTTTATGTTTTGTCTATTTTTAAACTAGTTATTAACAGCTTATGTAAAGGGTAAGAATGAGAATTATAAATTTGAGAATCAGTGCACGCACATAAGGGTTAAAAGAAAATATGGAAATCAAAATATTATTTTATGATATGTGGAAAACCACTCTCAGTATACATAGTAAATGGTGCTAAAAACAAGCCGTCAATAGGTATTTGTTAAAAATTAATTTGTTACTTATAAACTGTGAGTCATACTGGTTGTTTTAAATGACTCAGATTTATAAATGTCGTATTTTTCTCAATTTAACTTTTTGGGAGTATAAAGTTAAAACCCTTTTAATGAGAAGCTTATTCATGCCAAGAAAATTGGTTTTCAAATGTCTCCTTTAATTACATACTTTATAGCACTAGGAAATTGAAATTTCATTGCCGCACTTACAAAAGTACGCCACCTATCCCTATCTCGAGCTAGTTATATCCGGTCCACCTCATTACACTCTATCTCTATCTCGAGATACTTCTATCCAGTCCCCCTTATTAAATCCTATCTTTTTCAGGTCCATTCTAATATTTCCTCCCATCCGCGCCTAGGTCTTCCCAACGGTCTCTTCACATTGGGTTTGCCAGTCAGTACCCTGGACATAGTTCTAGATTATTCCATTCACGCTGCATGTCCTGCCCACCGTAATCTACGAGACTTGACTATCCTAATAATATCTTGTGATGAGCATAGGGTATGTAACTCTTACAGGGCCGCGTCTAGGAAAGGGGAGGCCCCGGGCCTCGCATTACAGGAGGCCACATCTCCCTTAAAGAATATTAAATCCAATTACAGTTTTTAAACTAAATTTTGCATCAAATAGTGTATAGATAATTAACAGCAATAAGTATTTGCTTAGTGATAGGATTACATTCCATATTCCTGAAAGCCGTAACTTTATGTAATTTAATATTTACGTTATTCGAGTAATATATTACAGTACAGTAGAATATGCCATCATTGTACAACCGCTGTTGGTCTACAGAAAACTAACAGTGCAATGGTGCAGAGAGGAATTTACTTTTATTAACTTAATTTGTTTGTATTTAATAAAGTACAGTAATTTAATGGGTTGATCAATATTCTATAAAACATGAGAAATTATTAAGTAACACAAGTACCTTGTACGTATCAATATATTATAACGGCTTGGTGCTAAAATTGAAAAACTGCCGGACAAATGGGGGCCTTAGATTTTTTTGCCCCGGTCCTCACATTTTCTTAAAAAGGCCCTGGTAGCTCATCATTATGTAACTTCCTTCACTTCCCAGTAACCTCATCTCTTTTTGGACCAAATATATTCCTAAGAGCCTTGTTTTTTAACACCCTAAATTTGTTTTCGTCATGTAAAGTAAGGGACCACGTTTCACACGCATAGAGAACAACCGTTAAAATTATTGTTTTGAATGTCTCCTTTAAACCATATAATAAAATATTTATTTTTTAGATAAAAAATAACTTTGATGACGACAGTTATACACAAATAACTAATTCTACTGGTTTTTACTAAAGCTTTTCCTGCCGCTTCAAAAAGGAATTAAACTAGTAGAGCGCTTAAAACCCCAAAGCAAGCCGGAAGCAAATGCTTCCATGAATGCAGGAGGGTTAGTAGAATTCACAAACCATAAAGCTAACTTCTAAATAAAAACATTATATTTTGTGGATTGTTCGCAACAGTGGTCTTGAATTTTGCATTTAAAAAATAAAGCATTGAGATATTATTCATCAATAAAGTTTTAAAGCAAAAAAATAATCAAAGTGCGTAGCGAGGCCCACGTCTAAATAAAGAATAAAATGCATGAATTAAACTTAAGAGCAACACCCACTTTGAAGTAAATATCCTAATACAGGGTGTCTACTCAGTTAGAGGAACCAAAATTCGTGACTTTTTGGTGACCGTCTTTGACAACAAAATACCTTCGGGGGCGTATAGCCCAAACGGTCAGTAAGACGCGGTGCAAAAAAAAAAGTTCCTTCGGTAAACGGTCGAACATTATATTGTACATCGGGGCGCAACCACTTTGAGTATTTATTTTCTTCAACAGTCAGCCAAAACTCTTTGAACGAACATTTACCAGGCATCTTTTAACAGATTAGCCTAAACTTCACACATACAATCTTCGAATGCCCCCCCAAACAATTATGGATTTTTTTCGCAACACATGATTAAAAATAATTTAGGCCTAATGTTTTATGTGCCCACTAGACAACGAAAATCATTTTAAAAATTGGTAAATTTCAACTGTTTTGAATGCATGGTCTTTAAAATTAAATGAATTACGTCAAGGATTAAATATTAATACTAATAATATTTTTTTATATTTTATAAAAAAATACGCCATATTTCATTGCGAAAACTATTGCTATTTGCTGCCAACGTTAATTTGAAATTATAATATACATTTTACACCGCCTTCAAATTGCAGTCGGATCACTGAAAGAGTAAAAAATTGATAATTACCGCCAACATCTTGATCCAGATCCACAACATAGATGAACGCCCGGTTTCTGTAGAAAATGTCCTGGTATTTTCCCGTATCATCTACAAAACCTGAATTCCAATTAATTCACTTGAGAACCATTATTTGTAGACACACACACGGCATCATGTACTCACACACCCCACGAGACAAGTAGCACGCCATATTAATATTTAATACAACATGACGAGAGTTAACCTTGTCGTTGGAATCACAAACAAAACAATCAGGCAACATCCTACTGGCGCGTGCCATCACGTGTAGTGGATAGCGCTATCTTTGAAGCATTCGCGTTGTTACGATATTCGGGAAATTCAAACTAAAATTATTTTCGTGGCTTTATGACCAAAATATTAAAAATTCGTGACTTTCGTGACATTTTTTGTGCAATTAGTGATTTTTTCATGACTTTCGTGACCCAGTAGACACCCTGTAATGGTGCTGTCTATCTCATGGAAATGGCAGTTCTGAAGTATCAAAGTCACTAAAACAATCCTCTATGATTTTAGAGTTTTTTTTATTCCAACCCCGTTTAGTAATAACTTTATTTGTTTAAGGAAGGATAGATCGATGTTTTTGACCATTTACTTTGATCCTAAAAATGCGACATTTTGTCATTGTAAATGGGTCAATGTCCCCATTACACACTTTTTTTTAAAAGTTATAAAATCGCAAATCGAAGGTTTTTAATACAATAAGTGCGTGTCTATACCTTTTACCTCCATTTTAGTGTCAACCATATTTTAAAACAACAATCCACTTTTTTTAAATAACATAGGATTTCTGAACTTGTGCGACACTTCTAGAAGCTGCGGTAGGCGGCCCCCTTAGAAACAATATATATTAGCGTATGGCATATTTGACCATGAGAGAGGGTGCACATTTCACCATGTATGTAGACTTTTAACTGCTCTGTGGGAACAAAGTGTTGTCCAGGATATACCTTGGAGGTTGTCTACACGTCATACCCGCAATGAGATGACGTGAAGATAATGATTGTGAAGGGGTAGAGTCTGTGGAAATCTTAAACCTAACTTAATGTGGCCTAATTAACCGGACAATGGTGACCATATGAACAGTTGCTCTTTCGGGAAAATAGCAAAGGTACCTCAGGGAATCGAGCCCGAGACCTCTAGATCAGTAGCCAGGGGCAATGAACACTATAATAAGAGGCTGATATGTTAATAAACTAAATAACATAGTTTAATGATAAGTTATGTATCTAAGGTGTGAAATATTATCACTTGAATTTGTTGAAATTCAACAAATAAATATGAAAAATACATTTATCTTCAGGGGTTTAAGTGTTTTACTTTATCTTATAGTTTGTATTGTATCATTGGATTGTTCTCTAAATGACACACCCGTAAAGGCAGGCACACTTATAAGGCGTTCGATTCAAATGTATATGGTCACCGCCACCTGAGAAGCTGGGATTTGAATCCCGGCCGGATGAAATGGGGTATTTTTTCCATCCTTATTCTAGGATGATGAGAGTGCATTTCTCCTAAGTTACCATCCTAATACTTACTTCATCCTTAGATGAAGTAATTGATAACCCTTGGGGTTTAAACGTATCACTACAATTGAAAATAGCCCAGACCACATTGGTTACGCAATATATGTAAATTAGTTTAGTTACAATCCTATTCCATAAAATAAATTAGTTATATTACTTTACATTTTAATTGATATTATGTGAATATTATAAATGAAGCACTCTCTTTCTACAACAATATTTTGTATAATTATTGAAAAATAGCATAGCAAATGTTAAAAACTAATAATAATGATTTGCACCGTGTGGTACTAAATCTGTATTCTACCGGTCGTTGGAAACCCATACGGGGTTTAGAAGTTAGCCCAACCCAATCGCAAGCCAGCGCTCAACTACCGCTATATAGAGGGTCTCAAAATCAACCCAATGTTGATGAATGCTCGAGCCTCAAGTGGTCTTACATGTAGGGTGAAAGTATATTTTTTCTATTTTTTTAGCACCGCATCTTACTAACCAATCTGGTATGTACAAGGGTGAAAGTCGTCACTAGCGCTAATCAAATTACTCTTAAATTCGAATAAGGAAGGGTATGGGTCCTAAGCACAGACTTCCTCAGCCGCCTCAATACCCAACACACTCCAACCAGCATTGGCATAAAAATCACGGCCAGCCCATTGGATGGACAGGGAGAATTTGATTGTTGCCCATTACCACAAACTAAGGATTAAAGGGGTACTAATAAACATCCTCCCGATTCAATCAGGTCATTCTTCACTGTGGACTAACTACTGTAAGTACCCGCTTCCCGAAAAATGACAGCCCCAGATACCCACATTGTAATACCTTTGCTACCATTTAACAGTTAATGTCTCAATTATGACGACGGATCTTAGTCCTGAAGCTTTCTGATTTGATATCAAGCCTGAGACAGCTAATAATCCGCCTCCTCAAGCAGGACACCCCATACTCTCTCTTCACAGTGTCCTTGCATGCAATATACTAATCTAGAACAACTTTTCTTTCGGTCTATGCAAACTCTCGAGTGGTGCACCACAGCACTCACCACCACCAGGAGAAGGAGCCGGCCTAACAACTCCCCACTGTTCTAGTTCTTGATCCGTCTAACTCTAAAGCACAACAATAGTTGCACCATAATCATCAAGAGATCGGGGTGTCATCACTAGCCTCAACAACAGAGATCCATCTAACATTCCTCGAACAAAAATTAAAACCACGCTTGAAACAAGATGGCACACCAACAACCTTTCATCAAAATGTTCCCCCACACATATGGTACGTTTTCTTTTAATCAGCTTTTTGCTATTGAGAATTTGAGGAAACATTTTGATTTTGGTAAGGAGAATAGACTTATGAGGCTTGTTGCTTTACAATGTTTTGAGCTAAATCAAATATTCGAGTTTTTACAGTTATTTGGGAGTATTCTTGGACAATGCATGAAGCAAAATGGGGGTAAAATATATTTAGACATATTAAAATGTATATTAATACATAAAACATTAAACATTTGGTGTAAAATATATGATTGTGTTTATGTTACAATAGGTTTTCGAAATGATAAGGCTGTAATTATTAGATATATGTTTTAATGAAGATTTTGTATACTCAAGAAAACATTTTTGCGAAAGTTTAATTTCATTCCTTATCTAAAATTGAATCCCCTTTTCTTTTGTATTGGTCGTCGGATCATCTGGCGATTGATTTCATGACTAGTCTCGGTGCATCGCACCATCTTGAGAAACGTACGTAAAATAAAACCAAGGATGACAAAAACTAAACTAAAAACGTATTACAAGACAAGAGAATATAGGAATTGAAATTCAAACGAGCTTTACTAGTTAGTTTAATAAGAGTAAAGTTATATTAAAAGGCAGCAGTCTTAACCTTTTCAGGATAAAAAGAAAAGCCTATATTTTCCTTAAAAAAAAATAATACGAAAATTAGGGCTAATTTTCACATCGTGGACATATTCCATTTTTAAGATATATTCCAAAACATTGTATTTTTCATTTTTAAAATGAAGCAGGGCAACATTGAGGTTAGTGTTCATTTTAGAGAAACTACACTCGATCATCTGATAAGAAGAATAAACACAAAATTATTAACGAATTAATTTAAGGGCTAGAGACGGGAAGGGTAGTTTAACACACATTAGCGTTAAGTTAGAATGGGAAAACCTCAAGAAAAAATCAGGCTGGGTTGGGTTGTGTACTTTTTTATGTGAGATATAGGATTGGGTACCATCGATTAAACCAGAAAGAATTGTAAACAGGTGGATTGGACACTTCATAGTATAACGTAGCAGACTACAGTTCAGTATAAGCCATACATATGAACGCTAGCTACTTCGTAAGGTGTGTTCGAAATAAAATAAGTTCTTGGTGTGTAAGAAAAAGAGAGAGAGAGAGCAAGGCTAGGTTAGGTTAAGTTGGGCTCAATCTACCTTGGGAGGGAAGTCGTAATGCAAGATGGCAGTGCTCAATCCATCTTGGGAAGAAAATTGTGATGTAAGGCAGCAATAGTAAATCCACCTTGGAGGTGGAAATATTGGGGCCATTAGTGGTACCAAGGCTACCCTACGCATGAATAATCAACTCCAGTGAATCTATCCGGTATTTAAACCATGACATTCTCATCGCCAAGTGCAAAGCGTGTCTAACGCAATATGAATCTTTGGTACCCCTGCCAGTTTTATTACTACCTTATGTCTGTAGTGGTTATCAGTCAATTAAGCTATTAAACTAGGTAGACTGCATTTTAAATGTGATATATTTAGAAATATACATTTGAAGAAAAGAGGAATAAAACACAATGTTTAAATCATCATTGCAATAGTTAGGAATCGAACACAGTATCTTGGGTAACAAGACAAGCGTACTAGCCCTCTAACTTAATCCTGCCCGGTCACTACCAGATAGATCCCTATTGGTCTTTTTACCCGTGAGAGTTTATTCAAAAAAATAAAAGTAGCTGTGTAGTAAGATACAAAGCCCCCACCCCTCTTCCCCCTAATCCATCATTCAACGTAAAGTATCCGCACTTCTCGTTATCATATTTAGTTTGGGGCGTTGAAAATAGTCCGTTGTGGTTTTAGTCTGCTACATGGCCCCGGTGAAAAACTCCCTGGGAAGTTATTATGGAGATTAGAAGTACGGAAGATGCGCCGAGATGGGGAGGGAAAAAAACCTTCGTCTCGAGACGATATTTATTCATAGAACAAAGTGGCGTTACTTCCATCTTCGTACCTTTACTCGTAGCTTAGAGAAATAAAAAAAGTCTCGTGACAATGTTTTAACTTATAAGTGTATGTATGTATATCCAAACTTTTTTTTAATTATGATTTCCTCTGTAAACATATTTTCATCTAGCTGCCTCCGTGGATGTTTCAATTTTATTAAACTTATTTTAATTAGTGTGTATGTGTGGGTCGTTAACATTACATTAACCAGGGCTGTAGAGTTGGAGTCGGAAACAATTTTGGGTGGGGTGGTGTCGGAGTCGTTAGAAATGTACCGACCGATTCCAGGTTCAAAATAAAAACTTATAGCGTTATAACAATTTTTGGTAAATATATTATTTTGATTTAATATATTTTTATGAGAAATATTTGTAATTTGGCTTGACAAATTTATTTAAATATACATTCACAATGTAAACGAAGAAACTTCTCATCAAGTTATATTTATTGGACCATTTTACTGCAGTAAGTTTTTAATTGTTAATTTATATATTTTAGCCATTTATGAAGGCGTCTGATTCAAAGTATTGGCGTACCTACTCCACAGAACTGGCATTAACTATAAGGATTTGTTTTTTTGATCCTAGAGTAAGTTATTAATTTATTAAATGAAAGAACACATTTAATATTCAATATTGCAGAAGAGACAGCACACACTGAAACATATAGTACACAGCATAAGTGAATACAACGGACGTGAATAAATTTAATTAATTAATTAAACCCTAAGAAATGAGCATTACTAACATGGCTCACGAACATTCGAAGTCATTATTTACACTGTTCACAATTCATTTATATCAATTTCGAACTCCGAGCTATTTGTGTTATTGAGATTTTGAAAGAAATAAAATAAAAAGGAAAAAAAACCCATAAAAAATAAATATAATTTCATTGCCGTTAGATAAAAAAAAACTTCTAGAGTTAAGAAGTCTAAGGAATTAGATTCAAATTACACTTTGTGGCCGTAAATGGAGAGGTTAGATTCGAAACCCAGATAGGTACAGTGAGGTAAATTTTCACATGTAATTTTAATTGTATTTCTCCTATCTTAGTTAGAAACTTATTAGGGTGCAATTCATCTTAACCACAACTCTCATTTCTACTTCTTAGATTAAGTCGTTAATAGCCCATGTGTTAAACACAAAGATTAAAACTTAAGAAGAGTAGTAAGAAAAGGTAGCGTTGTGCCCAGTTTATTTCTACTTGGACTTTACCCGCGAGACCAACCTCTGGGGAAAAGGAAGGCGTCTTTCCTTCCTCGTTTATTTGTGTTATTGAGATTTTGAAAGAAATATAATGAAAAGGAAAAAACTCCATAAAAAATAAATATAATTTCATTGCAGTTAGATAAAAAAAACTTCTAGAGTTAAGAAGTCTAAGGAATTAGATTCAAATTACACTTTGTGGCCGTAAATGGAGAGGCTAGATTCGAAACCCAGATAGGTACAGTGAGGTAAATTTTCACATGTAATTTTAATTGTATTTCTCTTATCTTAGTTAGTAACTTATTAGGGTGCAATTCATCTTAACCACAACTCTCATTTCTACTTCTTAGATTAAGTCGTTAATAGCACTTGTGTTAAACACAAAGATTAAAACTTAAGAAAAGTAATAAGAATAGGTAATCGTTGTGCCCAGTTTATTTCTACTTGGACTTTACCCGCGAGACCAACCTCTGGGGAAAAGGAAGGCGTCTTTCCTTCCTCGTCAGTAGGGAAATGTTTTTTTACGTGGTCGAGAACTCATCCGGTCTCTTTATATCTATCTTTCTCCTCTCATATACAAGAAGAGTCCAGCTCCATTGATTATTAATGAGGAGCGTTACCATACGTGTGTGAATGTTTGCCATAATCCCTTCCCCTAACACCATTAGTAAATGTGTAGCACTAACACTTTTCCACTTAAAATGATATCTCGAGTGTCAAAGTTCGTTCCTCAAAAGCATAAAGGAAAGAAGATCTCCCGGGCAGTAATGATACAAATAATACGGAGAAAAATTTCTTTAAAAATTTCAACGGAGGGGAAAAAATTTACAAATTGTATTTAAGATAAATAATATACAAGAGTTAAAAAGTAATGAGTCATGACTCTTGACGTATATACTTCAGTAGAGAATGTAAATGTCCTAGTATAATTTACTATCCAAATATTAGCATTAAACAAGTTAGAGTGAAGGGGTTATTTCGTAGGCCTAATACGTGTCCTACTCTAAATTATGTTAATTTATGTCTTGCGCATATATATGTTTAGAAATACTAGTTTATTTCTCACCACATCCTACTTATCGTTCAGACTACTCACCTTTTATTATTATTATTATTATTAGCACCGCGTCTTACTACCCGTTCGGGTTGTACGCACTTACGCTAATGTGTAATGGTAGGGTGATTGTGAGATGAAATGGAGGACCTACAGTTTAACGTGGAATCCTAACCACGGTGGAGGCCTGGCATTCCTCACATTCACAAGTTGTGATTAATACACGTCTTGTCAGAGGCGAAGAAAGGGTTTGGCAATCAGATAAATTTGTGCCAGGACCGAGGATTGAACCCAGGACCCCCAGCCCACAAGTCCGACACCTTACCCCTAGACCACCAGGTCACCTTACTCACCTTTGAACTACGCTAATGGTGGAGATATGAGGATGGTAAAGTTGAGAAGATATGTACCCACATTTGCGTGAAGGAATATAGTTAAAACATTGAGGCCAAACCACCAGCAGTCCTCAGTAGTTCATACGCCGATACGAATTTGAGCCCCGACCTTACCGTTACTAGCAAACAAAACATGACTAAAATGACGCCTTCACCCCCGTGCCCACCTGTGTAGATACAATTTCTACTCAAAGGTCCACTACAGAATGGTTTCATGAACTCGTTCACCAAACTTAATTTAGATTAACTAAAATGAAAATGTATATGTCTTCATAAAGATGGCTAACATTTTACAGGGTTGAAGAACTAAATCTTTTTTTCTACCTACCTTTCTTCCCAAAAGGTAAGTGAAACGTAAAGAATTCGGTAACAAACATCGATAGGTCAATTATTTTCAACTATGAAAATAATTTATATCCTCTCAAGAGTGCACCTGTACTTCACGAATATAATTCCCGTGTTGGTTAATCAGCAGCCCACCAAACCAATCACATTACTATTGAATCAGGCTTTTACGTATTCCATCCATTAGGCTGAAAGATGAAAAAGATTTTTTTTAAAAAATGGAGGAGGGGCTAAGCCGAGAGCCCGATGAAACGGAATAAACCCTATAAAAGTCTTGCATTCCCTCCCGACAGAGTGCAGTCGCGTCTTACTTGTATCCCCGCATGCGCGCCGTGAATTATTAACGTTACATTAGCGCTAGGGGAAGGCTTGACCACCACTGAGAGTTAGGGGAGGCACAGCCCTTCAAACATAACTTTAGGCTAATACAAATCCTCCATTATCTGTATCCACTCTCGTCAAGTTAATCTTGCTTTCGGGCTTGTGTGACGTGGGAGCGGGTGAAAGCTCCCTCTCCCCTCTCCCCACCAGATATTGCGCTACGTTTGAAAGCTCTTTATTTAGTCTAGCACTCTATCTAGACAAAACAGAGGGGGTGATGTTTTCCTGACATTTCCTAGCGTGTCGTACTAAAGAAAACGGAGAAAAAAAAACTTGAGTTATGACTTTTCCTCTTAAATGCATTTCATTTCAGACATACGCATGAATAATTTATAAATTGTAGTACACTGGATTTGTTAAATGTACTGATTTTGAACCGGAAGATTTAGGTTCAAATCCCGATCGGGTACATCATCCTTTCTATCAAATATAATGCTGTCGAACCACTTACAAACTTAACACTTTCACTTTTTTTTTTGCCATAAAATTCACAACAAATAGAAATAGCAATCTTTTAAGACATGCAACATTCATTTACAGTCACAGAAAATAAATGTTACTAGTCTTAACATTTAATTACTCCAAAGGTGCGTGATACTATGAATAAAGATATTCACCCCTCACCCTCCATACAACCCTAATTTAGCTCACTCTACTAGCAACAGGTAAAAATAATGGTTAGGATTATCTGGAAAGCCATTAAGAGAAAAAGGAAATCATAAATCTTAAGTTGCACCATTCTCTTTGCATATTATTAAATTCAAATTGTATATAGAGCAAAGAGAAACTAAATTGCACTATTCTCATTACATATTATTAAATTCATAATGTACAAAATAGAGCAGTAAAGTGAGTCTTTTAGTATCAAAAAAATTTTGCGAAATATATGTAATATATTTAACATTTTTGTTGAAATTATTTTGAGACTAAATTTCATAAGGCCGCTAGATCCAAATTTTCAAAATGAACAATACTAACCTTATAAACAATGACAAACATATAAATGTAGATATGTGTTAATAAAAAGGTACTTGATACATTAATATATAACTTTTTCAAAGGTTTAGTGGATAAAATTGATTATAATTTATTCACTGATTTAATTAATTATTTAATATCCGAAAGATAATTAGACCTACTGAAAAATGTACCTTAAGTTAAATTAGTTTAAGTATTGATGTTGATGATTTTGTTTTAATAAGTAGACGGTATTAAAATTAAAGAGAGACTAAATTGCACTATTCTCATTGCATATTATTAAATTCATATTGTACAATATAGAGCAGTAAAGTGAGGCTTTTAGTCGTAAAAATAATAATAATTTGAGAAATATATGTAATATATTTAACATTTTTGTTGAAATTATTTTGAGGCTAAATTTCATAGGGCCACTAGATCCAAATTTTCAAAATGAACAATACTAACCCTATAAACAGTGACAAACATATAAATGTAGATATTTGTTAGTAAAAAGGTACTTGATGCATTAATATATAACTTTTTCAAAGGTTTAGTGGATAAAATTGATTATAATTTATTCACTGATTTAATTAATTAATTACTATCCGAAAGATAAGTAGATTCTACTGAAAAATGTACCTTAAGTTAAATTAGTTTAAGTATTGATGTTGATGATTTTGTTTTAATAAGTAGACGGTATTAAAAAAGTTGTTTTAGCTACTTTTTTTTTACATAAAAGTATATTTATTTTAAAACCTGAAAATAGATAGATTCGTATGGAAAATTATTCTTTCTTTAATATGCTGCATGGATAGTATTGTGTTGTAATAGTAGTAATTTTTATAAATTTGGCTACAAACTATGTTAAAAGCTATCATAACAGTGTCAACTACATTGTTATACGCGTTAGATAAATAAAAAAGGAATCAGACTGTTTTCACCTTTGCTCTCACGGATCTAGAGAGTTGCCAAACGCTTCATTCACCCTAATGCCCTATTGCCATTTGAGTCAAGCTCTCAGCTAGCTCCTTGGTGGCCGAACCCTTTGAAAAAAGACCTGGATGCATTAACGAGAAGCTGAAACTTTAAGAAGAAGAAAAATTACCGAGAAATTGGAAGACACAAGAAAATGAAGACGGTGCTTTAAACACAGGGGCGAGGAGAATGGCTGTTGATACAAGGGCCCCGAGACTAGTCGAGGGACTGTTGACCCTTGTGAGACTGCTGTTAGCCATTCCTATGACAGTATATTTGAGATCCATTTGTGATGGCCAGCACGGTTTGGTTGCAATGGGGATTTCGTCCGAAAAGGATTTAGTGGTAGTAGTTGCAGTTTCTGTGGAGGAAGAAGAGCGTGAAAAAAAAGTGCCGTAAACACATGTTCTAGGTGTATTAAGTATTTAATAAGAGGAAGGAATGGGCAATCTTTAACAGAGATTCTAAAAAAGAAAAAAGTTCGTCTGTATTCACTATCACACCCAAACTTGTTTTAAGGCACAGGGGAAAACAAATTCACCGTCTTGTGCGCACAGATGTACTGGGTGAACGGATTTAATTCTCGGGGAAGTAATCAGGCCGTTCCGTTCATGGGCCGAATTAAGCCGAGCACTAAAGTGATATGACGGTGTTGCGCTGTGCCGTGCTGAGGGGTTCCTAATGGGTTCCCTCCCTTACACAAGTTGTGTACAGTTTCAAATAGTTTTAAAAGGCGTTTTGTCTAAGATTGTTATCTATTACAAGTTTTGGCGGTTGTATGACAGCCAAGAAGTTTATCCCGTACCTCACAAGATAAAGCTGTTCCGATTGACAGTGTATATAAATATAAATAATTAAAAACAAAAAAGCAGATGCATCACCAAATTTCCAAATAAAATAAGTTTGAAAAAAAAAAATAGAATAAGAATTTTATTNAATTTTATTCCCAGCTACAATGTTTCCAGGCGTGTTGAAACACAGGTAAAATAAAATAATACTTTATAAATAGTACTTTTGGTCAAGTAAAGCGTTACCAAACCCGGGTTTGGTATCGTCTTGGTCATAAACACTCGTAACCAGCCGCGATACCAGGATCGCGAAAACACTTTGGTAATAAACAGCGATAACATACTAGGTCTATCGTGAAAACACGCATAACAGTATTTAAACGCGCCAATGTATAAAACAGGTAAACAAAAGAAAACGCTTTCATTCAATTGAGTGCACCGTGAAAAACAGTTTCGTCGTTTTTATTAGTTTTAAATATTCCATTTTTTTTACCAAGATGTTCGACAATAATTGCTGGAATTAGAGAAGTATTTACTAAATATTACTATTCAAAATAAAGTTACTATAACTTAACTGATAGAGTGTCTTTCTTTATCTTTTGAGATTCCAAAATATATCCTTGAACACTTAAAAATAAAAATATGAATAACAGATACTTATCAACTATAGTATCACTATAGTTTTATTTTTCAACAGGTTTTGAAAACCGTCTAAATAGTTATTATTCCAATAATAATTATCTTGATTTGTCCTATTTTAAATAAAACTATTTTTATGTTCTGAAATCACCTAAACCATATATTTTCACAGTTTTTTAATTTAATCTTGTTAGTTATTTAAAATAAGAATATTGGGTAGGTATACACAGGCTCAACTAACAAGTACGGTATGTTTTTTATAAAGATTTAAATTTAAAAAAAACACATTGTATAATACAATTTTTTATTAAAAAAAGTTATGTTTTCAAATACCATAAGATGAAATTTAAAAATAAGTTGATTAGGTTTGAATCCAGGATCTCTAGGTTATTAGAACCCCAAGCTACCGACTGAGTTCTGATGGCAAGTAATTTACTAATCCACGATGATTTCAATTTTATAGATGCTGAATGAGAGGAACAACACTTTTGCGCAGTTTGCTTCGAAAAAAACAACGGTAATATAACTTAAATTCCTTATCACTGTATATAATAATATAACCCTGGATATATCTTTGTAGGATGAGTTGGTTCTTTCTCTTCTATTTCATTGGTAATTTCAACTATTTTGTCAACTTCACGCAAAAAAATACGGAAATACTCCACCATATTGGATCGATGGCAGGCCTCGGCATGAGGTCTAACCGTAATTTGAAATTAGTTAGAGAGCAGTCGATATCTATGTGAACAACACATACCTAGCAAGCGTCTATGGTCTGCCAACCCTCTTCGGTGGCCATATGGTCTAAAATGCTACTCTCGTGTTAAATTATACTGCCGAAGACGAGTATATCGGGGTTCAATCCCAGCCGGGTGCATTGAGTGTGGTTTTCCCTAAGTGGTTTTCTACTCTCCCTCTACTCAAATGTGGGTGTACTTCCTCTAAACCATTACCAAGTGTAATTAGTACATATGCGTATAATAATACGAACGGGTAGTGGGAAGAGATGCTAAATATGTATAGTCTGCTACCGGTATTTTGTGATTTGAATAAAGAAGTGGATTGTTGACGGTCAGTGGACAACAGTCCCGCGACTATAGTTTCAGCCCGTGCGACACACGTTGTCTACTGTACCCGGGGTTGGTATAGTGTTGTGTGTAGAGCAAGTGATCTTAAATCAATTGAAACAGGGTCAACCAAACACGCTGCACAGCCGTTGAGGACGAATCCCAATCTATGCTGAGAATCAAATAGCAAAAGATTTTATCATAGACTTTGTCTTATAAAATAAGTGAATAATGACCCTGGGCACGGGATGGGACCTGGATAGCTCAGTGGTTAAAGCATTAGCGTAATAAGCCAAAGGTCCTGGGTTTGATTACCGTGTCCAGGTGTCATTTTTCAATTTTCAGAATACAATTTATGCTCTTAAAGCGCTGAGCGAGGTGATCTTCTCCGACTCCGCCCTACAACACTCCACGCTGCAAGCAAGAAGAAGAATGACGAATAAACGAGATGGGAGAAAAAAGAGAACAAGAGGAAAATTTAAAAGAGAGAGAGGAAAATTAATCATAGAAGGGTCGCAAAAATTACCGAAAAATGTTTAGAACAATTTTATTGAATACGCCCTAGTGCCAGTAGTGACTATATGCAACTTTTAATTATAGCCTTTAAAAAAATTAGATGGTGATTGTTTTAAAATAAGCTTCATTAAGGTGGGTTGTAAAGGAACGTGAGTTAAGGAAAGTATTACTGCAGAATTTTTTGAATTTTTTTTGACCCAATAAAATGGGATTTATATAGATTTGTTTAGTTTAATTTTATACGAATAGTGAGTGATATCAGCGTGTAACCCGAATAGCTGGTAGAACGCGGTTCTAAAAAAAATGTTTGAGTACCTGACATGATCTCATTGTCATTTAATGAGAAATTTTATTAAATGAAGGAAAAAAGTGTTCATCAAATTTCACGATAACGATGAAAAATGTTCAAGAACTGTTGAGATTTCTTGTATACAATCAAACTATACGCCAGGGGTTGTCAGATTTTTTGATAACGCGGGCCATGTAAGTTAATAAAAAAAAAAGAAACGGAACTCCGCACAGACTTTCTCGCGCTATTGTTTAAAAATGGAGATATTTACTCAAAGCTCGTACATATGTGAAACGAAATAATACACACTAGCAAACCCAAGCACAAATTGCACTATACTTATGTAAAACTTTTTTTTAGTCCCAGTTTTAAATTTTATAATTTTATTTTAAAAGAAGTAATGTCCTCATTTGTATGTTTGAACCGATAAAAAAAGATCAATATTGGATCCACAAGGGTCAACAATTCGTATTAAAATTTCAACTTCTGGTCAACATTTTCATCATTTTATTATGTGTTGCAAATCTTCATGCCATCGCATTGCTATTAAATTCCTCATTTATAAATTTTGACCAATAAAAATGTAAATATTGACT
>CABFOW010008069.1:5885-19897 GCA_902141385.1 Timema californicum | reverse complement strand
ATTATTATTATATAGTGTATTTATTTCACTTTAGAATATATCACCAAGCTAATCAATAAAAATTGTTAAACTGATACTATAAAGGGAAAAGTATTTAGGTTGCACTTCAACAATCCTCATTAGAGGTGTGCGAAGCACAATTTTTAAATTTTAAGTGAACTCGAATCGCATATGTGAATTATTCTAGAAGCCAAATCAAAATTCTTATATTTTCTTTTAGTTGTTTCATCTTTGAAAAAATAATATAATATTGGTATTTTAATTACTTTATGCACTAATATCAACTGGATTTTTTTTATTGCACGGTTATTGTTTGTAACAATTAGTGTTAATACGACGAATAAAGTTAATATCACAAGTTACAATTCAATCTCTCAGATTTTTCATTTAAATATTAATTCGTAACGCACAAAACCGCTCAGAGTGGCTGTAATTAAACATAAACCTATTTTAGCTGTCAATATATTTACTGGTGAAGCTTCGAAGCCAGAACTTGTTTCGAAGTGAAGTCGAAGCTGAAGTTTGTTGAGAAGCCAAGCAGAAGTTTCTTAACTTCGCACACCCCTAATTCTTTAGTATAAATGATTATATTATATTATATTTTTAATGCGTCTTACTAACCTTTTTAGTTAAATGAATATTATGTATTATAATGGATCTGAAAATTTAGCTCAGTTGATAGCGTGACTATCTACTGAGCAAAAGATCACGGGTTCAATTCCCAACGTGTTTGATCATTGCTGAAATATGGGTGATGAATTGACATTTGGGGATTGGCTTTTGTGTCTGTTTTAGTCTCAAGTCATATTATAGGACATATGAAGCTATGACAGACCTGTTAAGCCAGTAGTGGATAATATATGTCTTAAATAAAAAAAGAACCAGGCCACAGGATGGAAAGAGTATTATATGTAATGGGGAAGGTAAACTAAAAGTAGAATTGACAGGTAATGTTTCCACCTGTATCATAAGGTATGATGAAAATATTTTAATAGTCTTTACAATACAAATGAAAGAATAATAAACGTTATCCCAACACTTTAGTCCACGTGTTCTCCATTGTGGGTTATTAATTAATATGTTATGAGACGATTCTCGCAAGTGTTATAGTGGTACATGAACCATAAGCTTAGATATCAACATATACCGAGCCTTAGATACTAATATTGGCTCTGCCAGATATAAAAATAGTTTTATTTTGCTATATTTAAATACAAATGTACTTGTTAATTGCTTTTGTAAATTAGGTAATATCGTTAAAATAGGTTAAGATTAATTAATAATTATTGAACATTTAATATTAGCGAAAGAAAAAAAATCTCCTCATTGACTAAATTTAAAGAAATTTAGAATATTTTTTTATTTTGGTTTATATTCCATAAAACCAAAAAATCTATAGTTTAACAATTGTTAGTTTTCTGGTGTGACATTGAATAATATAGATTCAATAATGAAAAATTTTTATAGAGAAAGGTTTCAGTAAGTATTTATGACCCGAAAGCTACTTTGATTAAAATTATTGTTTAATTATTGGCAATAAGTAAATTTAAATTATGGTAATAATTATGACACCCTTGTTTTACAATAACTTTTTTAAATATTTTATTGCAAAATTTCAAATAAAATCTTAGTTGATTTATAAAATTCAACAACTAATGTTGTTTATAATCTTCATATTTAATATTCATATTTTTTAATTTTAACATTTTTAACAAATATATTATGCTATGTATGATTTGGGAAAATACTTAGTTTTACGTATTTCTTGGAAAATTTGTTTTTAACAAGCTTAACGAAAATTTGTTTAGTTGATATTTTATAGCTTAAGTCTACACGGCCAATACTTTCATACTAGGTGTAGATATCTTATTTATATTTTATTTTGATTTCATTGTTTGTATTGTTCATTAACTATTTTAATCTTTTCATTATAAAAATTGTTTTTTTAAATAACAATAATGAAATGCAATATTATATATACAAACGTCGACAGCCTGGAAAGATTATAACAGAATAATTAGGATCTTATAATAATAAGATATAATCATCGATTTTAAGAATATGATATAACTATACTAAGTTTTGTTGAGATAGCCTAATATATTTATACGTAGAGATTGGTTGAATATAATTTAAAATCTAAATAGTTATTTTGATGTTTAAAAAATATTTATTGTCATATGATATTATAAATCAAATTCAATCTTGTATTTTTTTTAAATTTATAGCTCTAATAGCTATAGATCATCTATTCTATTTCGCTACTTTTAGACATCCTTGTCTTAATACTATGTAGTACAGGAAACAGAATATTTATACTCTTGTATTAATTTGAATATATAATTATATAAGAAAACACTTCTGATATACATCGCCTGATAAAAAGTATTCAGAAAATTTCTTGGCCAAGAAAAGAATCTTGATTGAGTACAATGTTTGTATCAAAATTAGTTTAAATCAATCGATAGAATTTTACAATTAACAAGGTAAAAACAAAGAAGCCCTTGAAATAATTAACTATATAAAACTAATAAACCCCTTGAAATAAAACTAATTTTTATATTTGATTTCGTAAAAACTTTTACTAGTTATTTGAACAGTTTCAAATGTTAGAAAGTTTCTAAAATTAGTTCATTAGCGTAATGTTAGGAGTGGTTTATTAAATAAGTAAATGTTTACAAAAGAAAGAAAAAAGGGCGAACAGTTATAACTAACTAATGATTCAATGTTTGTTTAGATTTCTTTCTGAGAGCTAGAAGCTCAAATAAATCATTAGTAAAGTAAACGTAATTAGCCAAAATGAAAAGTTCACCCCTTCATTCATTATTTACGACAGTACGAAAAGGAATACATGTTTTTCTAATGATGTTCTATTTTTTAAATGAAATATCATCTTCAGTGATGTATTAGTAGATGTAACGCCAGAATGATACCGGGTTTGAATCCAAGTAGGATGAAACAAGGGTGTGTTTTATCAATACTTGGATTTACATTAAACAATATAAGCTACAAATGGTAAGTTAGCTAAAACATTTGTTAATTAGTTTTATTATTTAATTAATAAGAGGATATAGGATCGTAATCCATAAAACTATTCAATAAACAGAGACCAATTTTAATAAGTTTCCTAAAATTAAATTAAAACACTTGTTTTATAATTTTAAGAAAATATTATAATTTGTTTTGTCACTATCACGCGTTTCACTATTCGTTTGGTCGATACGCATTTGTACTAATTAGGCTAATATCTAGGAGATGAGAAAGTTTAATATATAAGAAAAGTACCCCTATTTGTTTGGATGCATATTGTAAAATAATTTAGGAATAGTCAGCTTCAGTAGATATAACCATAATCAACAGCCCAGTCTATTTCGATAGTGACAATTTATTACTTCGTAATGTGTACTTATTACATTTAAGGAAGATGAAAACCTTCTACGAATTAATAAAACTGAGTAGATAGTTATTATAAAAACTAGTATTAATGGAAGTTTAATGAAAGTAAGTATAAAAATCACCGAAAAAACTTGAAGTAAGGTGTGTTACTGAACCAAGAAAATCTTTTAAATACTTATTCAACCAACTCTATATTTAAGAGAGAGATAAACTTAATTTACTTCTGTGGCAATGGAGCCTTATTGGTTTGAGAGAGAGGGTGAGGGGAAATAACTGTTTTTTTTAGGAAATGTTCTATATATCTCTATTCCACCCCCCTTAACCCCTTCTCCTAAGCTAATGTTTGAAGATTGGTATACTCTAAAAATATTTCTAGTGGTCCTCAAGTGGACAGCTTTTGAAAATTAAACTTTTTAATTAATATTTTTAGTAGATCTTCTGATTTAATATTTAAATTTAAATTATCCTATAGTCTATTTAGAGTATAGTCCTCTTTTTGTAAATTTTTAAAAAGTGGGTGCCTTTAAGAGCTATTTTAAGTAGAGTAGAGTCTCGAAAGTCCGACCTTCGGTTATCCGACATTCCGTTTAATCCAACATCCTCATTATGTGCAATCTACATTGTTCTGTAGTATGCGCATGCATACATATATAGTAGTACAAAAAAGTTGAATTTATTTACAGGTCTCCCCACTGTAATTTTAAATCCAATTATTTGCTTGCATAAAATAAAAGTTATGTAATCTATTGCCTCACAGTACAGTATTTGTACTGTAGAATAATAAATTACTAACAAACTTTATTTCGTACCTATTCTTCACATCTAGTCACAGAGATTTGGAACTTTTTCTCTACCCTTCCCACTCCTCCTTCGCCTGTTTCCATAATATCCGTCAATACCAGTAATCCGACAGCTGGTCAGTCCAATTTTGGTCAGATTATTGAGAATCTACTATAATGATAAACCTAATTTTGTTATAAATTAGATTCTATATCTCAAAGTGATCATCCTTCAGCAATTTTTTGAAATGTAGATGCTCAAAAAAGCTATGAAAACTGCTCCTTGCCTGATTTCTTATTATAAAATTAGGTGACTCTAAAATATATTTTAAGTGTTCTTCCACAATCTATTTGGAATTAGTATTGCCCAGAATCTTTTGAAAATTAAATGAATTTAGAAGCTATTTGAATTGGTCTTTCACCGACACTTTTTTGAAAATGAGATATTCTTAGATAGTAAAACTACTACCGCTTAGGATAGGATTGGAGAGTAAAACGATGATAAATAGTTTTGCAAACTTACTTCCTTAGACACTCTTTTGCCATACATATTAAAAACGTCGGAAATTTTTAGATATATATGTGGGGTTGGCACCCCATAGTTCTAGCCTCACTGTGTCAATGATAAGTTTCTATTTTGTAGGTTACGCCAGATTTTAACGGTTGAACAATCCAAGATAAGCTTTCAGGGTAAGCTAAGTGTACGCATCAACCCCGCCAAGGCTCTTATTGTGGAAGGCAACTTAATTGGCCTTTATTCTAAGATTGATTAAATACTTAGTATTTTTAATACAAGCCATGCATGATCAAAATAATGTCACAAAAATGTTTTTACCTAGATTTAAAAATATTAAAAGATTGTAATCGAACCACAAAAAGAAAGAATGTTTGTTAATTAATTACCAGATTTTAAATTTTACCACGCTGTATAAGGACATGGAGAAAATAAAATTTGAACTGTGTTTAAAAACCACCTCGTGTCCAGATTGGACTTCTAATTCAATAATTATGAATGTTATACATTATTTTATCATTGTCAAAGTGTATATAAGTATTACCATTAGAATTTAATATCTGATATTTTTTTATTTAAACCAGCCTAGTATTACCATAATTTTTTAAGACAGTTTTTTTCGTATGAGAAGAATTTAGTATGTAAAATTAGGTCATTTAAGTTTTCTAGTAAATTAATTATAGATTTATGTCTTCATTACTTAAAACTAACAAATGTATGGTACAAGTTTTACGTTTTTATATACAGGTCTTGAATTTACTTGTGAAATATTGTGGGGGAGGGGGTTGCACAAGAGAGTCCTAGCCCCTCAGAATAAAAACAAGAGGTTTCAAGCCCCTCTGCCCCCTCTGTTCAGGAGCCCCCTTGGTAGTAGCTTCCTATTTGTATTTGTTAATTCCTCAAGTGAGGAAAGGTTATAATTAACATGACATACCCATCCCCAAATATGTGAGTTATTCCTCAAATGATATATATATATGGTATCTTAGATGTTTCCAAGCCTACTTTATGTGTGTACAATGTTTTTTGGCTCCTGTTTGTCGACTAAATAATGCTTATTTGTTTATTAGAGGAAACTGACGCAATAAAACTGTCATTAGCGATCGAGAAACTTGTGTAGCTATGATGTATGCATACATAGAATGGTTGTGTTTATGGGCTTTGCTAGTGGATAAACTATGAATAATTAATGTGAGCTGTGCTGAGGATAAAACAGAACTATGTATGGATCTAAAACAACAAAATCAAAATTATTTAACAGTAAATTCTATTTATATTTAAGACTGCCTGGGCGATATAAAAGTATATTAAAATTTTAGAATTAAATTATTTGTAAAAAAAATTCAATGTTGCAATGCAATGTTCAATGTTGCAAAATTCAATTATGCTAAATTAACTAAATTTGATAGATTTATATATATATATATATATAGTATATAATATATATTAGTAAAATATAATATTATTATGTGCAACGACGAAAGACACTTTGTCATAATGACAGGTAATTTATATCAATAATTGGACATTCTTAACTGGGGCTCAAGTTTGAATCTCCCTTATTAGGTACATCCTGTGTTTAAGACTAGAAACTGAATACGCGTGGCTACTTCGTTTATAATCTATCAATCCACTCTCAAACAATTAATCCAACGCATTTGCCAGTAATTAAAATATTAAATGCATTGAAATTAACTTGTAATAGACTCTAAATTAAGGTAAATATTTAAATGATATTAATATTATGAGAAATGGCACCTGTACTTGTAAATTCTGTTGGTCTTGTTGCCATGGTTCCCCTCTACAGCTTTGAACTCTCCGGTTTTTTTTTGTCAGTGTCATCCATTAAGGGGATATTTGTTGTAAAATATAAATGAGATGGACCACTGATCTAGAGCTATAAGAAACCCTACTATAGTTGTTCAACAATTATAAAACATGATATTCCACCAAATTTAGTATGAATCGCTATGGTTGTGTCTAAGAGCTCTAATCATCCAATGATATTACACGTCCATAATAATTATTAATACTGAAATATAATTTTAGGTTATGAATTATAATTCTCACTATGTTAACACTAATAAAGTATAGCTCAAACGGGTGGTAAGATGCGATGCTAAAATAAAACATCACAACTACCGGCTACGGTGGCCAAATTGACTAGGACGCTACTCACACCATAAACAGGACTGCTGAAAATGAGGAGATGAAGTTCTAAACCCAGTCTGGTATAATCATGGGGCTTTCTCAGGCTAAAATAAGTACATTTCCTTTATAATCAATAAAAAATTAGCGTGATTTAAAGATAAGTATAAAATGAATGGGATTTGAAACACTGTGCTAAAATTATGGCTCATTAAAGAATCTTGGCACACTATGTCAGACGTAACGGAATGGATTGCATTGTCCGGTACTCATTTTATTAGAATTGATAGTAAAACTGTTGTTAAAAATAAGCAAATTCACGAAATCATTTCTAGACAACTACAATGTAGTAATATATTTAAAATTTCTTGTTAAAATGTATAATTTTAAAATATGTTTTCTATTTTTTTGTTATAACTCTAATAAAATAAAGTTTATAAAATTGTTCAGTTTGTTTGACAAGAATGGTTGGTAGCCACTTACTCCCCGGTAGACCTCCAGAGATAATCGATGTCCAATACAAGCACCCCAGCTGTGTTGGCCTTCAAAACACTTATTGCTATGTTTGGTTCCAATGAAGGGACTCATCGCGTGGATACAGACTAAAGTGTAATTCAACTTATAATTGATTTAGCATACTTAGTGAGAATTTAAATGTAGGTCTATCAATCAATAATTAGTGTTATAAATTTGTGCTTTTTGTAGTGTTGATAAATGGGTGAACAAACATTAACTAGTATTTGTGATATTTTTAGTAAAAATAACCCATTTTTTCCCCCAAAAAACGTTTAAATCAAATAAACACCCTTCTACAAGTTTATATGTTTACATTTCTTGAGTATTATTATTTAAATGATAAATATAAGCATATTTATATATTTAAACCTATAAAGAATGCAAACAATTACACAAACATTAAATTCAATTTAAATATGGCAAATAAATATAATTTTACAGCAAATGCATTTTTAAAACGAATAATATACTACCAGACATTCAGAAGTAAATTTAATTTGCATTACTGTTTTAGTAATTTAAAGCATAAACATGCATTTAACCGGACTATCTTTGACGTGTAAAGCACCTCTGGCACTTTTAGTAACAGATAAATAATGGTACTATGCAAACCAACTGACGTATATGATGCGATTAAACCATTATATTATATTTCTTTTATACTCGGGTTAGCTCCTTTTACTATAGAAAAAGAAAGTATTACTGATCAAGGAACGCAAAAGTCAATCACCAAAATAAGACTATCTAGGTGTGGTTATGTCAACACGCTTTTGATATTTTCTTTGTCTGTGTTTTGGACAGTGTTTTCTTTATATAACATAATCATAAACAAAAAAGACAGTGACAAATTCACATACACCATAACTCAAGCCATGACGAAGTGTCTGGCAGCCGCCTCTACTCTTTCATCTCTAGTGCTATGTATAACCGTCAATAGAAATAAATTTAAGCAGATAATTGGATTATTAAGTGAGATTGATAACTATCTTCTAAGCAAACACCAAAGTATTCATAAATGGACTTGTATAATATTGACTGTAGAAATACTATTATTTTCTGTTCTAATTGGGGCTAGACAAGGCTATGAGCTTTCCGGTGAGTTTGGTAGTGGAATAAACAAGGTAGCCAATATTTTGAAAGTGTTAGTGCAGGCTATAAGTACATGCATGATCATTCAGTTTGCCAGCTTGGTTTTTATTCTAAGATCTAGGGTTCGTGTTCTAAACAATCGCATGTTATCAATAAGAAAACACCAGTCCGATGTGAACGTTGGAGACAATACAAGATTGAGATCCAACCTCCCTAGATCCTTAGCAGTCAACCACGGTGTCACGCCAGTGGCTGAAGAACCAGGATATTCAAGACCACCGGATGAAGCTCTTCTTTCTCCACAAGTCAATTTCCTGTCCGATTTCGAGTCAACGCCATCTTTTATAGTGTCCACACAGCCACTTCAGTGCCAGTCCACCGAGGCGATGGCGGTGCACGCTCTTCGTCAGACTCATCTTACACTTTGCGATATTCACAATGTTCTCAACTCGAGCTACGGTTTACAGATCCTCTGCGTGCTGACGTATACTTTCACGTCTGTCGTGAAGTATTTTCACATTGCGATGCTGACAATGAACGATCCTCTGAAAACTGAGAAGGGTATGGTCGATGTCCACGGAGTGCTCCCGCTACTTTGCTACGTCTCTGTCCATATCAGTGGCCTCATGATCATCTGCGCGTCCTGCTACCTCACCAGTTGTGAGTCCCAGAAAACCAGCTGCATCGTCCACAAGCTACTGCTAGCTCAGCCTATGAGTGTAGATACTCTTGTGGAGTTGAAGCTTTTCTCCCAACAACTGATGAACAATAGGATAGTATTCACCGCAAATGGCTTCTTCATACTAGACTTTACTTTCTTGTATTCTTTTGTAGGAGCTGCTACAACGTATATAGTAATACTGCTTCAGTTTCAGTAACTACATGTGTTTTTATAACATTAAGTGTTTTATAAATATAATTAATCAATAATTGTCTATATATATTCAATGAAAAACTATAATTTAAAAAAAAAAATAACGCTTTAGAAACATAAAATATTCACACGATTATTTGGGTGTGTTGATCTATAGTTTTCCAATTTCTTGATACAAAAAAAAAGTAGCCCCATGGCTTCTTTGGTGCTGACTGACAGCTCACAGCTGACTTCTGACAGTAAGCATTTAAGTATATACCTACATTTTGACTGTCAGAAGTGACTGACAGCTGCTAAACTCATGCTTTTGCAGAGCATATGGTTCGGCGTAGGAATACGTAATTTGGTCTGGAAGCTATTCAAAGCTGTCAGTCAGCATCAAAGAAGCCACGGGGCTACTATTTTTTGTACAAAACTGTATAGTTAAATCATTAAAAAATGTTGGGGGCTAGATTTTTCTTGAATATACTAAAATTAACAACTTTGATAATATTTGAGTTGAAAAATTGTACTTTTAGAGAGTTATTATTTTGACTTAAGTTAAATAAATGCAATTTATTAGCTTTATTGATTACAAACATAATGTATAGCATAATTAATAATTATTCTTAATATTTTGAATTTATTAAAAAATATTCTAAAATAATTTTGAAGTATTTAATTACAAATAATATTGTGAAATAGATCATTTTAAGCACATTAATATATCATTTTAGAAAACATTTTAAATAATAATAAAAAAAGTATGGCGCAGTTATGATTATTATTATTTGAAAAATTAATGTATATTAGTATATATATTAATTTTTCGAATAATTTTTTGATAGCGTCTGATGTACTGCAACGAGTCTAGTGTAGGACAATTTTAACCAATGCTATTTAAAAACTTGATCTAATTTTTCAATAATAAATTTAAACTTTTAAATACCTAAATACAGTAAAATTAAATCTAATTTATTTATATGGTAGGGTGGGGTAAATTGGATCAAGGGGCTATTTGAATCAAAATAAGGTTTCAAGCTACTGCGCAGTTATTATACCCATATTTTTTTATGTTTAGTTCTTATATTTTCTGAATGATCTACTGGATGTAAATTTGTATGAAAAAATTATAATTTTTAAACGTTAAATAGCTGAAATTTTTTTTATACAAGATCAATCGAATTAAGAATTACATACTTTTACTAATGATGTAAATAATTGTCTTTGCGTTGTAAGGTTTTACCCTCTTATATTTGTTGATTTCAAAGTATTTTTTCTTATCCTATAGCTTATTCTTCTGGGCTCATCACCAAGAAGTTTGAGCGTATTTTATTGGAAAACAATAAAGTTATTTTATATTGAAAAATAGTTTGGTTCTGGGGCTATTTGAATCACTTTTTAAGGGGCAATTTGGATCACTATTTTCTTACGTTTTTATTTATTCTTAGAATATAATATTAATTATTTATCGCTTTTTGACACTTCGTAGAGTGAGCATATAGGCTGTCAAATTATCGTCGTTGTTGGATTTGAAAATAAAAACTTTTGAATTCAATCTTAAAAACAAACTAAACATATTAACTTCTACACATTATTTCTAACTGGTACTCAAAGCTTGAATAATAGCACTGGTTTATTATTTGTCTCGTTTATAATATTTAGATGTGCTATAGTTTGTAAGTTGTAGATTGGACAGCCCTGATAAACACTGACCTAAATAGCTAACCCTATAACGGTAATCTTGAAGGGAGGGGGGTAAAAGGGTTTTAGTATGTTGGTGGCCCACCTCAGACAGTTAAGTGAAAGTTTAGCTGGAACGGTGTTTCTTGGTTTTGTTTAGTGATACTGTGTTTAGATGTATAAACAGTTAATTTTTTTTAGTAATACTGTACCGTCTCGGGGTTTAGATGGTACGTAACATACATATATTAATATAAGAAATAGCAAGAGGAGGGTGGGTTTGAAAAATGTAAATTTAATTAATCATAAGGCAGAACAAGGTACACAATGCATATTTCGAACACCATCTCAAATAACATGGTCTATAAATTTAGCTGTGTCAAGTTACCAATTCAATTTCTGGGCAGCGACAAAAGTAAACATGGCGTGAAGCGCCCATTAGCTGTACGATAGAAGATTAGAAAAGCTAGTAACAATCCCCCTGCTTGATACATTAATATGGAACAATCTACAGACAGTTGTACCGGGCAAGTTCTAAGTCTGTGTTCTCGACCATTCCCTTTTCTTAGGTTGGCACACGACCCATTGATCTAAGCCAGTAGGGCAACAATAATACAATAGTTGGGCACCCCAAAAAAGAGGGACAGCAACGGAAATTATAGACAAAAAATTAGATACCACGAGCCGTGCCAGAAAGGCTTAAGCGGCCCACAAGCTGAACATCCAAGTGGTGTACAACATAAATTAAATATGCCTAACTAGGCACCGCCCCAAGGCCCTGAACAATCAGAACTATCTCTTTCCCGGCTAGCAACCTCGATAACTGCAAAATATTCATACGGGTTAAGGTGTGGGACTCACTCCCATTGACACTGATGGTCCAAAATCTCAACAGGAAACTCGCGTGAAGCGCGAAAGGATATCATTAGATATAGCAAACTGCGACAGACATAAGTTATATAATAGGCTAATCCTCTAAACTAATATTCCCTAAAGACTACGATGCGAGTCCAGCCATGGTACAGGCTATTCCCGATCCCTTTATTGATCTATCGAAGTCCAGGTTACTTTCTACGGTCTGGTCGGTCCCTCGGCGAGAACATCTTTATCACCGCTAAATGTAGGTAAGGTTTATTAAGAGACGACTGTCTAGGAGACGTTGAATAATAGCAATTGTATTGTTGCCAAGTGAAGCATGGAGCTTTATAGTGGTCGAACGCACTGCATGCTGGGACGGACGAGAAGAGGGGGTGATCGACCATCTAGGGGGCTCTGGAAGGTTTTCTCCACCTAGAGAGCTGGCTGAGTGCCGTCTTCAGTTGATCAAGAAACTCGGACCGGTAAAGTGAGATATAATTGTATGGTACGGTCCCCCCACCATTCTGACGGCTTCTCTTCTGATGTGGCCGGAGTCGTTCCATGACGTATCCAAGTCGTTGGTATGTAACACTGACATCTATGTATTACAATACTTGTATGCAGATCAGGGAAGAATAATATGTTAGCGTATAACCCGAACGGTTAGTAAGACGCGGTGCTAAATATTATTATTATATTAATAATATGTTTGTGTATTTTACCCATGATTAGTCGCTTCAAATTTTAGGGTCGATAAAGGGCTGAACTGGTTTATCCTCTTACAATACTTAATCTTCGTGAGGGTAAGTCCTAGTATACTAAAATCTTAGCAATTTATACAATATTTAAATACAATATAACTTAAACTTTTAAAATTATCTACGTTATTTTAGTGTTTTGATTTAGTTTTAAAATATGATTTTAGATGATTCAAGAATACAAAAAAAAAAAATGATACCAACAATGGTCCAAAGAGAGAATGGCCCAGACCCTAAATAGTACACTTAACAAAAACTGGAGTATCAGAGCAGCTGCATCACATTTCAAGGTAACGTTCAGTATACTGCAAAGAAGAATTCGGGTAGCAAGACTACTTACAACCGCTGATGGGTACCACCAAGATAACCCAATTACAATAAAAAAGTCAATAGGCCATCTTACAGTCCTATCTTTCGAGCAGGAGAGAGCCCTAGTAGAAAGATTTAAAGTTCTTTGTAATCGTGGTTTTGGTCATACATCGGAACGTGT
Organism: Timema californicum; assembly: GCA_902141385.1. Taxonomy (NCBI): domain Eukaryota; kingdom Metazoa; phylum Arthropoda; class Insecta; order Phasmatodea; family Timematidae; genus Timema; species Timema californicum. The sequence goes on along the minus strand of CABFOW010008069.1, from coordinate 6,813 downwards.
GCGTAAAGCTGCGTTCAAGTGTGATAAGTCTCTTAACATCTTGACCTCTTAGAATGATTATGCCAAAATTGCAGGAAAGGATTGGTTTATTTCTTTAAGGAAACGACATCAAGATATCTCCTTGAGAAAGCCAGAAGGTTTGTCAAAATCTCGCGCTGAGGGAATTAATAGAAATTCAGCAGAAGAATTTTACAAATTACTAAATTATGTCACAGTTGATCTTGGAATCCATGGCCAACCACAATCTCTTTACAACATGAATGAAACTGGTTTCCTGATGAACAACAAACCATCTAAAATAGTAGAATAAAAGGGGAAGAGAGAGGTAGTTTCATTAACAAGCGTAGAGAGATGTGAAAACGTGACCACTGTAGCATGCTGCAGCGCTAGTGGGATTTTTATACCCCAAGTCATGATTTTCAAGGAAAAAAGGATGAAAGAAGAAGTTAACATCGGAATGCCATCGATATCATTAGTACTAATGTCAGAGAGTGGGTATATAAATGAAGAATCGTTCCTAAAATGGCAGCAACAATTTCAAAAACACCGACCTTCTGGGAAATGCCTGCTTATTTTAGATGGCCACTCATCACATCACTCTCTTCAGTGTCTTGAGTTCTGTTTGCATTACGAAATAAAGCTATTGTGCCTTACAGCTCACACCTTGCACGTTCTGCAGCCTCTTGATAGGTCATTTCTTAAACCCCTAAGAGCTTTTTAACCTCATCAAGAAATAATTCATTCATTCACAACAACCCAAAAAGCTCAATCACCAAATTAACCTTCGGCAGACTGCTAAATGCTGCTTGGATCAAAGGAGCAACTGTTGGGAATGAGGTCAAAGGTCTCGAATGTACAGGGATATTGCCTTACAATGGCGATAAAGTGCCTGAAAAAAAAATTTCATACTTTCCACGCTTTTTTTTTT
>CABFOW010008068.1:0-19898 GCA_902141385.1 Timema californicum | reverse complement strand
TATCTAGTTGGTTTGGCGAAAACACTAAGTTACTTTTCCTGGTGAATTTCTAGTGACTTTTTGTGGACTACTGGGGGAACCCCAGAATTGTAAGGGAAGTTGGAAAAAAGGCAGTGTTACCAACTGAAAGTGACCTGGGGGATTTTTATCTGGGGACTTTCTAGTGACTTTTGATAATAGTCATAGAATTGAATGACAGTGGGGGAAAAGTAAGTCCTACCAACATCTGGTAACTTTTGGGGGAATTTTAGTGATTTCTAGTTACTTTTCAGAAATCTGTGCTGGATTCGTGGGAAGTGAAAATAAGTAAGTGGTACCAACATTTGGTAACTTCTGGGGGAATTTTAGTGATTTCTGGTTACTTTTCAGAAATCAGTGCTGGATTCGTGAGAAGTGAAAATAAGTAAGTGGTACCAACATCTGGTAACTTCTGGGGGAATTTTAGTGATTTCTAGTTATTTTTCAGAAATCTGTGCTGGAATTGTGGGAAGTGTAAATAAGTAAGTGGTACCAACTTTTGACTAACTTTGGGGGATTTTATAGTGTATTTGGTGATATCTGGGGTTTTCTGGCGGTTTTCTGCTCTAACTGGAAGATAGTGTGTGGGAAGTTAGCAGCGAAGTGAATGTTGGAGGAGGAAGATAAGGCTCTTTGGCAATGAGCTCGGAGCGGAAAGGAGGGGGAGGGGAAATGAAGGAAGCTAAAGAAAGGGGCAAGGAAAGGGAGAAGATGGAGGAAAAGAGGAAAACGGCGGTCCCGGCAAGAGCAACGGAGGAGGCTAAGAAGAGCGAAGAGGTTGGTGGGGAGAAGAGGGAAGAGGAGGCGCAGGAGAAAACTGAGGATGTGGTTCCACTTGCGGCGTTGGGGAAGATGGACGAGGTGGAGGACTATATTAGGTCCAGATACAAGGATGGAATGATCAGTAAGGCGGACCTGGGGCTGATAATTGGCAGAGTCAAGTTATTGGTTATTGAGTCAGTCTACAAGGAGGGACAGATAAGGGAGTTGAAGGAGGAAAACCTGAGGCTAAAAGGGTTAGTTAAGGGCAGCCCTGGAAGTCAAGGGACATCTTACACTACGGTGGTTTCAAAGGGGGCAGACAAAGGGAGGCTGGATGTTGGAGGAATAATTCAGTCAAAACCTGGGTACAGGTCAGTGTTTGTAACCTCACGGGATGGGGAGTCGGTAGATAAAATGAAGAAGGAGTTAATGGGTAAGATTGATCCGGTGAAGGATAAAATTAAAATTCGTGCAATAAGATCTGCAGGGGCTAAGCTAGTAGTGGAAACGGAGACAGAGGAAGATGTTAGGAAGATAATGGGGAATACAGAGTTAGCCAAGAGTATGGTATGCGAAGAACCCAAAAGGAGGAGACCGCTAGTAACGATGTTTGATGTGGATAGGGAAGTGACGTCTGACGAGTTAGTGGAAATGACATATGAGCAAAATCTAAGGGGGAAGATTACAAAGGAGGAATTCTTGGAGGGTTTTAATCTCAGGTTTAAGACGGGGCCCAGGGACAGGCACGTGGTAAACCACGTGATAGAGGTCTCGCCCAAGGTGAGGTCCTTAATGATGGGAGGCAGGATGTATATTTCTTTTGGTGTAGTGGCAATCAAGGATTATACGGTGGTGACCCGTTGTTATAGGTGTAGGGACCTGGGTCACGTGATGGCGCACTGTCCTGTGGAAGAGGATAAATGTGGGAGGTGTGGAAAGGGAGGACACAAAGTAAAGGAGTGCAAAAGTAAGGAGGAAGTATGTATTGCCTGTCAGACTAGAAAAAGGACTGAGAAATGCAAGAAACCGAATACCAGGGACTGTCTGACCCACCAAATGCTACTGAGACGACAAATTGAACGCACTGACTATGGAGGGTAATCAGCTAGCAGTTATTATTGAGCTGCTACGACAAATACTGGACAAACTACAAGTGACTAAGACTGGCCCTAAGCCTGTTGGGACCGGGGGGAAGGTAGGAAACTCCCCGTCCAAACGAGCTAGGAACCAAAGGAGAGCTGAGGCCTATAGGAAGAAGCGTGCTGAACAGGAGGAGTGGAAAGGTACCCTGAAGATAACGGAAGATGATAAACAAGTGGAGGGTAAGAGCTTGGATGTGATGGGAGTCGAGGCAGTTGGTGTGGGAGATGAACTGGAAAGAGCTAGGTATAAGGTGGATGCAGAGGATGTAGTAACTGGAGAGGTTAATAGTACCACTGGGGAGGTGAAGAATAAGGAACTAGGGAGGGATGGGAAAAGGGATTCTAAATCAATCGAGAGGAACAAGTGGATACAGGAAGGGGAGAGTAGTAAAGGAAAACAGACCTGGAAGTTCTGGAGAGTTGGCCTAGGCCATAGTAGGAGGAAGAAAGAAGAGTGTTGGTTGGATGGCAGAAGCATAAGTAGAGCGTGTCAGACTGAGGAGGTGAAGGCAAAGGGGGGGATGTGCAAGCGGTAAAGGACATTCCGTCTCAGGTATATGGAACATTGGAAAATGCGATGCAGTTATCTAGATTAGAGGAAAGGAATACCCTGCAAATTGCACTAAGACATGTGGTCAGGCTAGGACATGAGAGGGGAGGTAGTATAATGTTAACTGTACCGGAGTCGGTGGACCGGATCCAGTTAAAATCGGTAAACTTGCCAACGGAGGTAGACGAACTCTTGGCACACATTGTTACTGTGTTCAATAGGAGGAGTGAGGTGTTCAATTTGGAGAAGACATACCAGCAATTTGTGGCTGCGCACGGTCGGAAAACATTTAACCCGGGAGTAGCTTGGCCTGCGTGTTATGCGCTTACGCATAATCCATGAATAATGGAGAAGTTATTAAAGTGGGGCAAATTAATGCAATGAGAAGTATGACCGTGCTGCAGGAGATTAGAAAAATGGCTGAAGAGCTAAAGTTGGATGTGGTGTGCATACAGGAGCCTTATACGCTGAGAGGTAAAGTTCCATACATGCCAGTGGTTGCCAGAATAGTTACAAGTGGGGATGTGCCGATGAGTGCAATCGTCATATTCAACCGGGAACTTGCGGTGACAAAGATCTCACAGTTGTGTAACCAGTGGGTAACATGTGTGGAGCTGGGAACTGGGCGAGGTAGGATTATGGTGGCAAACCTTTACTTTCAGTTTAGACACCCGATAGAGCCATACTTGGAGCAGTTGGACCTGGTGTGTAGATTGTGTGATGGGGAACCGCTTGTAGTCACTGCTGATGCCAATGCTAAGTCTCCCATGTGGCATAGTCATGTTGCGATCAGAAGAGACAGAAGGAATGATGCTGGAAGACCTAGTAGGAGGGGAAGAGCCCTCGAGGAGTTCATTTATGGTCATGGACTTGAGGTTGCCAATCAGCCAGGGAATCCCCCTACTTATAGGGGTAGAGCTGGGGTGATGACTAATATTGATGTTACCCTATGTAATGCTGAGGCCATGGCCATGATTGGGGGCTGGAGGGTAATCGATAACGTAACGGTGAGCGATCATAATCTGATTGTGTTTGACATTGCCACGGGGAGGGTGGCGGATGGTAGAACAAGGTTGGCTAGCTGTAGGTACGATATGAGCAGGGCTAACTGGGAGAAAATGAGGAGGGAATTCATACTACCGGACCCTGTTGTAGAAGGTGACAACGTCAATGCTAGGGCTAGGGACCTGACCAGATCCTTGCAGGAGGCCATGAGGAAGTCTATCCCGATGACGAGGGGAGATACCAGGGTGGGGAACAAACCATGGAATGATAGATTGCAAGGACTTCGAGCAAGGACCAGGAGGGCTCGGAAAAGGTACCAGAGGTGTCGGGATCCGATTGTTCGTGCGGTACTGTTAGAAATATATAGGGAAAGGAAGAACGAGTTTGAGGTTGGACTGCAGTGTGAAAAAAGGAAGAGTTGGGAGAAATATGTGAAAGAAGAAACTCAACGGGGACCGTGGGGCATCCCTTTCAGGATAGCGGCAGGTAAGATCAGGCCACCCACGGTCTTATTAACGTTGAGGAGGGATGATGGCAGTACTACTAGGAATTGGGAGGAATCGGCTGAGTTGCTGATGCAGACGCTTCTACCTGATGACGATGTAAATAATGATAGTGAGGAACAGAAGGAACTAAGGGAGGCCATGGATCATGATGGCAATGTAAATGATACAGATGTAGAACCGATAAGGTTGGATGAGGTTGTCAAGACTATTGCCCGAATGGGGAGAAAGAAGGCGCCGGGGCCGGACGGGATAAAGGTTGAGGTGCTACAGAAGATGGCAGACCTCATATCTCCATATCTTGTGGGATTGCTGAACGAGTGCCTCGCTCAGGGCAGAATCCCTAATATCTGGAAGCAGAGCGAGGTAGTTGTGCTGAGCAAGGGTGAGGATAAGGATCCGCTCCTCCCTAAGTCATACAGGCCCATCTGTCTGATGAATACGTGTGGGAAACTCCAAGAGAAGATCCTGTGTGAGAGGTTATTGACGCACAAAACAGAGGTGGGCCTGCACCAGCAACAGTATGGCTTTAGGAGGGGTAGATCTACGGAGGACGCCATCTGTAGGGCAATGGAGTTGATTGACTCGGCCACTGAGAAGTATGTTGTGGGAGTATTTGTGGACATCTCTGGGGCTTTTGATAACCTGTGGTGGCCTGCGCTGTTCTGTAGGCTGAGGGAGCTTCAATGCCCTGGACGGATATACAGAAGTATAAAAGACTACTGTCGGGACAGGTATGCCACCCTGAGGTGTCCTGGTTATTTAGTACAAAAGATGCTTACGAAAGGTTGCCCGCAGGGCTCGGTATGCGGACCAGTTTTCTGGGATGTTGGGCTGGAACCAGGGTTACAAGAGTTGGAGGTGCTCCCTGAAACACATGGAGTTGTTGCCTTCGCGGATGACCTTATTGTGATAGAGGGTAGATCGCGGAAAAATCTAGAGGGAAGAGTGAATGCTGTACTGGATAGACTTGCAAGATGGTGCAGTAGTGTCAAGTTGAGAATGGCACCGGCGAAGACAACATACATGTTGTTCAGGGGAAGAATGATAAGGGACCCGGCGATAAAGGTAGAGGGTGTAAATCTGAGGAGTAAAACGGTGAGATATCTGGGAGTCACGTTGGATGAGAATCGAAACTTTACGGCGCATATTGAAGAGGTCACTGGGAGAGCACAGAGAGTCATGAATAAGATCGTGAGTATTGGGCAGAGGAGATTTCACTTGCCAATGCGGGTGATCAAGANCATATTGAAGAGGTCACTGGGAGAGCACAGAGAGTCATGAATAAGATCGTGAGTATTGGGCAGAGGAGATTTCACTTGCCAATGCGGGTGATCAAGACATATCACCAGGCGATATTACTTTCTATTGTAGGATATGCAGCATGTGTATGGGCTCATAGGTTGAACAACGTGGTACCGGCAAGGGCGGTAAGGAGTGTTCAGAGGAATGTGCTGCTGAGACTCTCTGGGGCATACCGGACTGTGGCTACGGATGCGTTGTGTGTCGCCCTGGATATCTGGCCGTTGGACCTCCTCGTAAGGAAAAGGGCGGTTGCCTACTGGATGAGGAGGAACAATCTGGATAGAGCAAGGATAATTACTTCGCCGGCGGTGTTGACTCTAGGGGATGCGGTATTAGAACTGTGGGGGGGAATGGCAGAGACGATGGGTAAATAGTGAAACGGGGAGGAGAACTTTCCAACTTTTTCCTGGAAGCAACAGTGAGGGCCAAGACTGAATACATAAGGGCACTGAAGGAAAGGAGAAGACTTAGACAAAGAGACATTAGAGTCAGAGCAAGAAGGGGTGAGGGTGAAGGGACTAGTGACAGTGACGATGACAGAGACGATGACTCCGACAATACGGTGGATGAGGATAGCGAAGGATCTATGGATGAGGCAGAGGGAGGGAATGGGGTGGATGATGAAGGGAGCGTGACGGACGCGGAAGGGGGTGGGAACTCGGCGGGAAGCGAGTAGTCAAATCTAATGTGGTGATCGGTACAGTACCGGGAGGTTGCAAATACGGGAATGTGGGACTTGTAGCCAGGTCAGCTGATGGGTCTGGAGGGATAACTGGAATCAGATATCCTGAAGGACCAATTTTTCCAGCTGAAAAAAGGTAAGGAAAGTTGACACTACGGATGACGCAGTGGGGTAACCCTTGACTAGTAGTCCGCCCCCTTGGTAACAAGAGGGTAGGGACTAGGTCTAAATGGGATCCACTGTGTCAAGATGGAGTTAGGTGGCTGCCTTGTAGCTCTCTGCTCCATTGGGTCAGTATATAATTCCCCGGGGGTGGGATCATTGTTGGGTAGTAATTAGTTTAGAATAAGTTAGAGTAGGGATAGGGAGGTAGGGTAAGGGGGGTTAGTGGTAGGTTAGGGGAAGTAGACTTACAACAGCTAGGGTGTTTAACAGCAGTGGTGAAGCCAACTCCGATAGGGCGCCTCCCCAGTGGCGGATAGGGGGATGCTCGCTGTCGCTTTTTCGGGCCACAGCTCTGAAAACATGGTCCCAGGCGGCTGTGGGGCGAAGAAGTGGCAGAGGGTACCGGGGGCGTAAAATACCCGGGGCGGACCAACTGGTTGTGGAGTAAGTTTATTTCCCAATTAGGTAGTTTAAGTGTTAAACCTGTAGATAAATAAAGGAAATTGTGAAATAAGTAGAAACTACTCATGTTGAATTAGGGCCTGGGTTAAATTGTAAGATACCAGGCCATAAAACAGATTGGTAATGCAAAAAAAAAAAAAATGTCCCCATCCTAGTTATCCTAGTCAATATGTACTTCCAGTACAGGGAAGAGATAGAGCCGTACCTAGAACAGCTAGAATCTATAGTGGATACCTACAGGGGAAGGCCGATTGTAGTGGTAGCGGATGCAAACGCGAGATCGCCTCTATGGTTTAGTGATGATGTTAGAAGAGCTGATGGAAAGATAGGAGGACATAGAGCCTATAAAAGAGGTGAGAAGTTGGTAGAGACCATCGAAACTAAGCAACTGGAGGTGATGAACGTGTTTGGGAACCCGCCGACCTATGTGGGAGCTACAGGGGCTAAATCCAATATAGATGTGACTTTAAGTAGCAGAGAGGAGGCAGGGATGATACGAGACTGGAAGGTACTGGACGGGATAACTATAAGTGACCATAATATGATCACCTTTGAGGTAGTGGGAGGAACGGATGGAGTGGAGGGAGTGTCTAGAATAAGGTACAACATGAAAAAGGCCAACTGGGAGAAGATGAGAAGGGAGTTGGTCTTGCCGGCGAGGATTAAGAGAGGGGGGAACGTGAACTCAAAGGCAAAAGAGCTAACGAGGGCCGTACAAAGGGCAATGAGAGCTGCCATCCCGGTGAGGAAAGGGGGGAGGGTCTTCACGCAGGGAAATAACTTCTGGAACGATGGTCTTAGCAGACATAGGGCGAGGGCGAGGGCCGCACGCAGAAGATACCAAGCGGAGATGGACCCAGCGGCAAAGGGATTCCTGTTGGAAGAGTACAGAGGCAAGAAGAAAGACTACGAAGCCGCCCTTGCTCTAGCGAAAAGTGAGGGATGGGAAAGGTATGTGCAGGAGCAACTGAGAGCAAATGCATGGGGAATACCTTTCCAGATGGCGACGGGCAAATTGAGGCCCCCTACGGTCATCTCGACACTCAGGAAACCGGGTGGAGGGATGACATCGGGGTGGGAGGAGTCGGCAAGGTTGTTGGTGAGCTCGCTACTCCCGGATGACGATGGGGTGGACAGTGAGGATCAGGGGGAGATGAGAAGACAAATGACGGAACTATACGTAAATGAGGACAGGACTGACCCTGTGACGCAAGGGGAAGTAATCAGACTCATAGCCGGAATGAAAAGGAAGAAGGCACCGGGACCTGATGGAATCAGTGTCGAGGTCCTTCAGGCCATCAGTGAGCAGGTAGCACCCTTTTTGGCGGAGCTATTGAATGAGTGCACCACTCAAGGCAGGGTCCCGAATGTGTGGAAGCAGAGTGAGGTAGTCATTCTTAGCAAAGGCGATGCGAAGGACCCGCAACTCCCGAAGTCGTACAGGCCCATATGCTTGTTAAATGTCTGTGGCAAGCTGCAGGAAAAGATAATGTGCGAAAGGTTGACATCACATAGAAGAATAGTGGGTATGCACGGGAAGCAGTACGGCTTTAGGAAGGGTAGGTCCACGGAGGATGCTATCTGTGAGGCTGTGAATCTGATTGAGGGGTGTACAGGGAAGCACGTAATGGGACTATTCGTGGACATCTCGGGGGCATTTGATAATCTGTGGTGGCCCGCCCTTTTTGAGAGTCTTAGAAGGATAAGATGTCCGGGAGACCTTTATAGAGTCTTCCTGGACTATTGCAGGGACAGATATGCAACCCTGAGATGTCCCGGGACAGAGATTAGTAAACGGCTAACGAAGGGATGTCCCCAGGGGTCGGTCTGTGGGCCAATCTTCTGGGACATAGGACTGGAACCTGGACTGACAGAAGTAGAGGCTCTCCCGGGAACGGCCGGGGTGGTCGCCTTCGCTGACGACTTATTGATTGTGGTTGAAGCGATGTCAAGGATGGAATTGGAAACCAAGAGCGAAGCCGTGCTGGCGGGGTTCAACACTTGGTGTAAGAGAGTAAAGTTAAGTTTAGCGCCGGCGAAGACGACGTACGTGCTGTTCCGGGGAGGGCTGAAGAGAGACCCTATAGTGAGACTGGATGGACAGACTATAAGACGAAGTGTGACCACCAGATACCTAGGCGTTGTGCTAGATGAGAGGGAAAACTTCATAGCGCACGTGGAGAACGCATGCGGCCGGGCATTAAGGGTTATGAATAAGATCATTAACATCGGCATGGGGAGATTTAGGCTACCAATGAGGTGCATAAGGCTCTACCATCAGGCGCTGCTAGTCTCCGTCGTGGGCTATGGGGCCGGAGTCTGGGCGCATCGATTAAAACAGGTAATGCAGAGACGAAGGGTGAGAAGTTTGCAAAGAAGCATACTCCTCAGGCTCTCTGGGGCGTACAGAACAGTGGCAACCGAATCATTGTGCGTGGCGCTGGGTGTCTGGCCTTTGGACTTGGAGATAAGGCGGAGAGCGGCTCTGTACTGGTTGAGGAGAGGGAACCTGAATAAGGTAACGCAACAGACTAGGGAGGGTGTAACATCGAAGAGGGGGATCCGAGAGGCTCTCCTGGATGAATGGCAGGAGGAGTGGGACGGGAGTGAGAAGGGTAGGAGAACCTACCGGATCCTCCCGTCGGTGAGAGAACGTCTGGAGATGACACATTTAGAGCCTTCCGCAGGCATGGTGCACTTTCTGACGGGGCACGGGCCGTACAGAGCAACTCTCCATAGACTTGGACAGGTGGACGGTGACAAATGTGAGTGTGGTAAAGAGTCCACACCGGAACACGTCGTACTAGAGTGTGAGCTAACGCTTAATGATAGAGAGACAATGCAGGTACCATTGCAGTGCAGGCACGATCTATCATATAGTTCGCGACGTGGAAAGGTGTGGGCTGCTGGACAGGATAGCTGATGGTGCGTCCAAGAGGGAAAAGGAGAGATACATAGCGGACAAAGGAGTGAGAGGGCGACTTATGGGACAGACGAACGAAGACTTAAACGCGACCATTGGAGACGGAGACTCCATAACCAGTAGTGGAGTCGAGACAGACGAAGATGAGACTTTAGACCGGAACTGGTGTTTGTGATAGGGAGCAGGATGGGCAGGCTGTGGGCTGGTTGATGGGATGGACTGGGCGTGACTCCTGGAGATCCGGAGCCCAGCCGATGGGGGCACCCGCTGGATTCCGGAAGTGAAAATTGCCGATGAACCAGTGGGTGCCGGAATCCCGGCTGGGAGGAACAGCGGAGTAGAGACATAGGTGGGGGTGTTGACCTGGAGCTCGGGCGACCAGGCAAAAGGCAACTGGAGCTGGGTCGGAGCGATTGGAAACCCAAAAGAAGCAGGCAGCCTGGCCGGAAGACTGGAAGATTAGGTTAAGAATTATGTAAATTGTGTATAATACCAAAATTAAATGTGAACACTTGTTAGATTAGGTTAAGTTAGTATATTAGGTTAAGTTAGTATTAGGCCCGTAATAATTGGTTTCGCTAGTGAGTGGGCGGAGCGAGAACTCCGGTAGGGCGCCTCCCCAGGTGGCGGATAGGGGGATGCTCGTCGCCGCCACCGGGAACCACGTCCCTGGAGGGCGTGGAGTCTGGGGGCGGGGAGGGGTACCGGGTGGTTTAGTACCCGGGGCGGACCAACTAGTAGCAGATAGGGATAGCAAGGGCATTAGAATAAGAGTCATAATCAATAATTATATTATATTATATTAGTTAAAAGGACATAATGCTGTAGGTAGGAATTAAACGGATAGTGGGAAATAAGCCCCAAGTTAATATATAGGCATTGGGGCAAAGAGTTAGGATTAATGAAAAAAAAATGTACCCATCCCGCTCACCAGAATAGAGCTGGAGACCAAGGCGGAGCACGCGGTGAGGACGGTGCTCGAGTGGGGAGTCAAGGCTCGACTCACCTTTTCGAGGGCGAAGACTAAGATGACGCTGCTGAAGGGGAGACATTCGGCGATGAGGCACCCCACGGTGCGCATGGACGGCGCGCATATAGGATACGTAAGGGTTAACAGGTATCTGGGTGTATTATTAGATGAGGGTTTGTTTTTCAATGATCATTTCAGGATGGTCGCGGGAGTGGCGAAGGCGGCGTTCGGAAGACTCATCCGAGTCTCAAGGACCTCCTGGGGATTGGACTTCTCTACGCTCCGGAGGATGTACAAGGCCCTGGTGGAGTCGGTGCTGACCTACGGATGCGTGGTGTGGCGGCATCGCATGGAGGTCGACAGCAGCAAGATCATCCTGCTACGTGCACAGAGGTTTGCGCTTCTCGCAGTGACTAAGGGGTACAATACTGTTTCTCACGATGCTTTGCCTATTGTTGCAGGGGTGCTGCCGATTGACCTGCTCGTTAGGGAGAGGGCTGGGTTATACTGGGCAAAGAAGAATGGATTGGACCTGGACGAGGAGAGAAGGAACGAGCGACGAGTCTCACTTGCCACCTGGCAGGTGAGATGGGACAGGTCCACCAAAGGTAGGGAGACATATTGTTTTTGGCCTTCTGTGCAGGACAGGATGGAGAGTGGTTGGGTCTGGACCAACCACTATGCTACGCAGCTTCTCACCGGACATGGGAACTTCAACGCGAAGCTGCACGGCTTCGCTCTGAAGGAGAACCCGGACTGCGAGGCCTGTGGTGCCTACGAGGATGCTGGGCATGTGCTGCTGTCCTGCGAGCGGTTCGAGGAAGAAAGAAGAGTCCTTAGGTTGGAGGTGGGGGAACAGCTGGTGCGGACTGCGATGGTGGGAGATGCCAGGAGCTTCGCTTGCTTCCTGAGATTCGCCACGGCGGTAGGGAAGAAGAAGGAACGTAGAGGTAATGTAGTTAGGTAGTGATTTCCTTCTCTTTCAGGTTCTTAGACTAGTACTAACGATACTTCTCTTACAGGTGATTTGCGATTGCGTGTGATCCATTATGGAGGGGGGTGTTAAGGATAGGGCATAGGTAGGGTGGGTTAGGGCTTAGGGCTCGGCTTGCTCTTGTTAGAGACCTCTTTTAGGGCAAAAATTTCAAAATTTAAATTGCAATTTTAGAATTGCTTGCTCTTTTCGGCTTAACTTCTATAGACGGAGGCGGTCCTTCAGAAGGGCCGGGGTGGGTACCTCCACGAGGTCCCCGCTGGGCAACGTAGGGTAAAGACTTAGTGTCGATCCCTACGGCTGAATCCCACCTCCCCCGAGTGGCGAACATCAGCTGCAGGGGGTCCTCCTACTCTCGGATACGGGTGAATGCGTATACGAGGGGTTTTCCCGGGATCGTTGAAGCGTCACTTGCCCCTTGAAGCCGTGGTTGCGCCGCGAAAAGTCTCTGACTTATATGCGGCGTTGCGGAAAGAGGTCCCAATTGGGCGGTAGAGGGAGTCCTTTAATGTCCCCATCCCGCTGCGGTGTCGCACTGAGCGGACGTGTTTGGTGGACGCTCCGCGTTGTTTGTTTTAAAAAAATAGTAAATTGTGTTTTATAGAAGGAATTTCAAAAACAACCTGTGAGGACAGATAGTGGCTACACAAGGAATTGGAGTTTGACGAAGTTCGAGCCCGGGTGGAGGCGGGACAGTGTTCCGCGGTTTGCCGAGCGGCTCGGCGGGCTGGAGAGAAGATTGTAGGTGAGAAAAATCGGGAAAAAAATTACGAACATTTTGTTGTGGGAACGGTGCAAATCGGTCCCATATTGTGGGAGTTATTAGACGTGGAGTGAAACTTAAAATATAAGGTCGGGGCACTGGAGGTCAGATCGAGTGCATCCGGTGCAAGTAACCAAACGGAAAATTTCTAGTGTCTTGGTCTGGGGGAAAATCTAGTGATAATCTAGTTACTAACTAGTTCAAGTAACTTTATGGTGACTTTCTAGTAACTTTGTGGAAATCATCCTGGAACAAAGAGGCAAGGTTAATAAGACAGTTGTACCAACATAAGAGGATTTGGGGAATTCCCCTAGGGGAATTTTGGGGTTTTTCTGGTGACTTTTGGGGATTTACTTAGAATCAAAAGTTTAGTGTTGTGGAATAAGTTCTGCCAACCTTTGGTAACTTTTGGTGATTTTTCTGGTGACTTTCTGGAAGTGCATCAGAAGGCCGGCTGAAGTGGAATAAGCAGTGTTGCCAACGTCCTAGGGACTTCTGGTGACTTTTTAGTGACTTTTTGGTTTTTGCTCCTGAAGTCATAGGTGTGGGAACAAGTGCGGGAAAAAGAGTTTTACCAGCCTTTTTTGGAGGTTTTCTGGAGGAAGACCAACAGTGACTTTTGGTGTGTGCATGGTAAGTGCTCTGTGGGCTAGTTTTTGGGTACATCCGGTTGTGCTGGAAGACTGTGTGTGGTGAATGCCGGAGGAGTAAGGGAAGCGCTAGAAATGAGCACGGAGAGGAAAGGAGGAGGGGTTGGGGAAGTGAAGGAAGTGAGGGAAAGGGGCAAGGACAAGGAGAGGACGGAGGACAAGAGGAAGGCGACAGGTCAGTCAAGAGGGACTGAAGAGGGGAAAAGGAAGGAGGAGGACGCAGGGGAGAAGAGAGAAGAGGCTCGGGAGAAAATGGAGGAAATGGCCCCGCAGGCGGCGTTGGTGAAGATGGAGGACATCATCAAATCGAGATATAACAAGGATGGGAGGATAACAAAGGCTGACTTGGGGCTAATAATAGGGAAAGTGAAGTTGTTAGTCTTGGAATCGTTATACAAGGACGGGCAAATTAAGGAATTAAAGGAGGAAAACAGTAAATTGAAAGGAAGTGTTAAGGTGGGAGTTAGCAACCAGGGGGTATCGTACGCATCGATGGCTGCAAGGGGGTCTGTTAAGGGGAGGCTGGATGTGGGGGGAATAATTGAAGCGAAGCCTGGCTACAGATCAGTATTCGTAACCTCCCGGGAGGGGGAATCGGTGGAACAGATGAAGAAGGAACTAATGGGGAAAATTGACCCGGTGAAGGAGAAAATTAAAATAAGGGCAATAAGACCTGCAGGGACCAAATTAGTTGTAGAAACCGAGACTGAGGAGGACGTAAAGAAGATCATGGGGAATACTGAATTGGCTAAGACCATGGTCTGCGAGGAACCTAAGAGAAGGAGGCCTCTACTGACCATGTTTGACGTGGGTAGGGACGTGGGTAGGGACGTGGCTGCGGAGGAACTGGTGGATATGACGTATGAACAGAACTTGAGGGGGAGAATGTCTAGGGAGGAGTTTGAGCTGGGATTTACGTTGAGATTTAAGACTGGACCAAGGGACAGGCATGTGGTAAATCACGTGGTCGAGGTTTCGCCTAAGGTGAGATCGCTGTTGCTTGACAGTAGGGTGTACATCTCTTTCGGTGTTGTAACAGTAAAAGATTATACTGTAGTGACTCGGTGCTACAGGTGTCGAGATCTCGAGCACGTGATGGCGCACTGCCCGTTTGAGGAGGAGCAGTGTGGGAGGTGCGGGAAAGGGGGGCATAAGATCAAGGAGTGTAAAAGAAGGAGATTTGCATTCCATGTCAGGCGAGGAAGAGGACGGAGAAGTGCAAAAAGCCTAACTCTAGGGACTGTCTGACACATCAAATGTTACTTAGGAGACAAATTGAGAGAACTGATTATGGAGTGTGAATACTTGATGACAATAATTGGACTACTGAGACAGATTCTGACTAGACTAGACGCGACTAAGACAGGCCATAAATATGGAGGGACGGGGGGGAAGGTAGGAAACTCCCCGTCCAAACGAGCTAGGAACCTGAGAAGAGCGGAGGCCTAGAGGAGGAAGCTTGCTGAAAAGGTGGAGGGGGAAGGCGAGGTGAGGGAAGAGGAAGCAGCTAGTGTGGCGGATGGGTGGTTGAAAGTCAATTTGAAGCCTAAAGAAGGATGTGGAAATGAGAAGTTTGTGGGAGAACGAGATAGTGTGAGGACCAAAGCGTCGGTTGTAAAAGAGGAGGCCCATAGTACTACTGTGGAGGTGGGCGGTGGTGGCAATGAGGAGTTGAAGCAGGAAGAGCCAAAAGGGCTGTGGGTGGTTAGAAAGAGAGACAAGAACAAGAAGAAGAATAAGGGTGAGGGTGGTAAGACGAAACAAACTTGGAAATTCTGGAGAAGCTGCTTAGGGTACGGGAGGAAGAAGGAAGAGTGCTGGTTGGATGGTAGGAGTGTGAGTAAAGCGTGCCAAACTGAGGAAGTGGCTGGTCAGGAGATAGTTACTGATGGTGGGGGAGAGTTTCCGTCCCAGGTATACGGCACCTTAGAAAAAGCGATGCAACTTTCCAGGCTGGAGGAAAGGAATATCCTTCAGGTGGCGTTGAGACACGTCGTCAGGTTGGGGCACGAGAGGGGAGGGAGCATAATCTTCCCGGTTCCTGAGTCGCTTGACAGAATCCAACTTAAATCTGTAAATTTGCCGACAAGGGTAGAAGACTTGCTGGGGGACATTGAGAGGGTTTTTAGTAGAAGGAAGGAAGTCTTTAACCTCGAAAAGACATATCAGCAATTTGTGGCTGCACACGGTCGTAAAACCTTCAATTCTGGAGCAGCGTGGCCGGCGTGTTATGCGATAACGCATAACCCATGACAAGCAGAGGATTCATTAGAGTTGGGCAGATAAATGCTATGAGGAGTGCGACCGTGTTACAAGAAATCAGGAGGTTGGCAGAGGAGTTGGAATTGGATATGGTGTGCATATAGGAACCTTATACCCTGAGAGGGAAAGTTCCATACATGCCGGTGGTTGCCAGGATTGTGACGAGTGGTGAGGTGCCCATGAGCGCTATAGTGGTATTCAACCGGGAAATCACGGTAACTAAGATCTCTCAACTGAGCAACGAGTGGGTAACATGTGTGGAACTGGGGACTGGTCAAGGTAGGATTGTGGTGGTGAACCTGTACTTTCAGTTTAGGCACCCGATAGAGCCGTACTTAGATCAGTTGGACGTGGTGTGTAGATTGTATGCTGGGGATCCGCTCATAGTTACTGCTGATGCCAATGCCAAGTCTCCCATGTGGCATAGTCACATAGCTATCAGAAGAGACAGACGTAACGATGCTGGAAGGCCTTGTCGAAGGGGAAGAGCCCTTGAGGAGTTCATTTATGGGCACGGGCTGGAGGTTGCTAATCAACCGGAAAATCCCCCTACGTACAGGGGGAGGGCGGGAGCAACAACAAACATCGATGTTACTCTTTGCAATGCTGGGTCCGTGGCCATGATTGAAGGATGGAGGGTGATTGATAATGCTACGATAAGTGACCACAACCTGATAGTGTTTGACATTGCCATGGGGAGAGTGGCGGAGGAGAATATGAGGGGGAGAAACATCAGGTATGATTTTAGCAGAGCAAATTGGGAGACGATGAGGAGGGTAATCGTACTACCAGATCCGGTGGTAGCGGGTGACAACGTAAATGCCAAAGCCAAGGAGCTAACGAGGTCCTTGCAGGATGCAATGGGTAAGTCCATCCCAGTGATTAGAGGAGATACCAGGGTTGGGAATAAACCATGGAACCACAGGCTGCAGGGGCTTCGGGAAAGGGCAAGGAGATCCCGTAAGAGGTACCAAAGGTGTCGAAACCCGATTATTCGTAGGTAACTGCTGGATATATACAGGGAAAGGAAGGAGTTTGAGGATGGGTTGGTGATGGAAAAAAGGAAGAGCTGGGAAAGGTATGTTAGGGAAGAACTCCAGCGAGGTCCATGGGGTATACCCTTTAGGATAGCGGCGGGCAAGATTAGGCCGCCAACTATGTTGTCGACGCTTAAAAGGGAAGATGGTAGTACCACGAATAATTGGGTGGAATCAGCTGAGCTTCTGATGCAAACGTTGTTGCCCGACGATGATGAGAATGAGGACAACGAGGAACAGAGGGAGCTGAGAGTGGCTATGGTTATGGATGGGTACGTGAATGAAGACATTGTAGACCCGATTGGGCAGGATGAAGTGGTCAAAGCCATTGCCAGGATGGGGAAAAAGAAGGCGTCTGGACCGGATGGAATTAAGGTTGAGGTGCTGCAAAAGATGGCGGACCTCTTAGCACCATACCTTACAGGATTGTTCAACGAGTGCCTTGCTCAGGGCAGGATACCCAACGTCTGGAAACAGAGTGAGGTGGTTATACTGAGCAAGGGGGAGGACAAGGATCCGCTTCTGCCTAAGTCATACAGGCCCATCTGTCTGATGAATACGTGTGGGAAGCTTCAAGAAAAGATCCTGTGTGAGAGACTTTTGGTCCACAGAACAGAGGTGGGCATGTATCAACAGTATGGCTTCAGGAGAGGTAGGTCAACGGAAGATGCCATCTGCAGGGCGATGGAATTGATCGACTCGGCTGTGGATAAGTATGTGTTGGGGGTATTTGTGGACATCTCGGGGGCATTTGACAATCTGTGGTGGCCGGCACTTTTTAGGAGGCTGCGGGAATTACAGGTTCCGGGAAGGATTTACAGTAGCCTGAAGGACTATTGTCGGGACAGATATGCCACCCTGAGATGTCCAGTGTACAGGGTTCAGAAGAAACTAACGAAAGGGTGCCCTCAGGGCTCAGTGTGTGGTCCAGTTTTCTGGGATGTGGGACTGGAGCCGGGCTTGCAGGAGTTGGAGACCCTTCCTGAAACGCATGGAATTGTTGCCTTCGCAGATGACTTATTAATAGTGATAGAGGGAAGATCTCGTAACGACTTGGAGGTAAGAGCCAATGCTGTACTGACTAGACTTAGTAGATGGTGCAGTAGTGTCAAGTTGAAAATGGCACCAGCGAAGACAACGTACATGCTGTTCAGGGGACAAATGGCGCGGGATCCAGCCATTAAGGTGGAAGGGAAAAATCTGAGGAAAAGTCGCACGGTTAGGTACCTTGGAGTCACGCTGGATGAAAATAGGAATTTCACGGCGCATGTAGAGGAAGTCACTGGTAGGGCGCAGAGTCATGAACAAGATTGTGAGTATAGGGCAGAGAAGGTTCCACTTACCACTGCGGGTAATTAATACGTACCATCAAGTTATACTGCTATCAATAGTAGGTTATGCGGCATGTGTATGGGCCCATAGACTGAGAAATGCGGTGCCTGCTAGGTCGGTAAGGAGCATTCAAAGGAATGTATTGTTAAGGCTCTCTGGTGCCTATAGGACAGTGGCGACAGATGCACTATGCATGGCTCTGGGTATCTGGCCGTTGGACTTGCTGGTAAGGAAGAGGGCGGCTGGATATTGGATCAGGAAAAATAAACTGGAGAAGGTAAGGATGCTTACTTCACAGGCGGTGGAAACACTGGGGGATGTGAATCTGTTCCTTTGGGAGGAGTGGCAGCGATGCTGGGAGGGAAGTGAGACTGGCAGGAGGACGTATCGACTTTTTCCCAATGTGGTGGAAAGGGTCGATATCAAACATCTGGAGCCATCACCAGGTCTTGTCCAGTTTATTACGGGAAAGGGTCCATATCAAAAATCATTATGGAGGATGGGACTGGTTGAGGCGGCAGAGTGTGAATGCGGAGAGGTGGGCACTCCGGAGCATGTGGTCCTCGGATGTGCACAAACGGTGGAGGCTAGGAGACCTAATCAGTATGAAATCCAGGGTATGCTGGTGGGAGACGTACTGAGGGATCCCAATAAATGGAGATTTTTGGATAAACTAGCCTCGGAAGCAACAGAGAGGGCCAAGACTGAATACGTGAGGGCACTAAGGGAGAGGAGAAGAATAAGACAACGTGAGAATAGAAGGCGTGTAAGACAGGGTGGGGAAGGGGTGACTAGTGACAGTGGAAGTGATAGTGACGTTGACAGTGACAGTGACAGTGAGAGCGACGGGGGCGAGGATAGGGTTCGTGAAGAGGTGGTGGGTGAGATGGGGGGAAGGGGGAGCGGGACCGACACGGACGGGGGTGGGGGATCGGCGGGAAGTGGGTAGATGACCGGTTGCTCGGTGAGGAAATACAGGCAACCTTTCTGGGTAGAAAGTTTTCAACCGAGAGGCTGCAAGTACGTAGAGTGGGACTGGGTAGCCAGGTCAGCTGACGGGTCTGGAGGGACATTCCGGTTGCCGGATGTCCTTAAAGACTTGTTCCAGCTGAGGGAAACAAAGGCTGCGGATATCTAGTGACTCAGAGGGGTGTCCCATGACTTGAGGTCCACCTTCTTGGAAACAAGAAGAATGAGACTGCGGTCTGTTTGGATCCTCTGAGTCAAGATGGAGATAGGCGGCTGCCCTGCAGCCCCCTTGTACCATCGGGTAAGAGTTTTTCCCCCGGGGGTAGTATGTTTTTCATTAGGTTAGTTTAGGTTAAGTTATATTAGGGTTAGGATTAGGATATGGGGTATGTTAGTGGTAGGTTAGAAGAGGTAGATTTACCAATACTAGTAGGAGGGTAATAACAAAAGTGGTGGACCAATAAAGTAGACGGAGCACCAACTCCGATAGGGCACCTCCCCAGGTGGCGGATAGGGGGATGCTCACCATCGCTTCTTCGGGCCACAGCTCTGAAAACATGGTCCCAGGCGGCTGTGGGGCGAGGTAGCGGTGGGGGGTACCGGGGGCGGACCTACTGGATGGGGGTAAATTGCCTCTAAATTAGGTAGTATAGGTCCAATACCTGTTAAATGTAAATAAAAAAGGAATTGTGAAGTGATGGCGAATTATTAATATGATGTTGTATTAGGGCCTGGGTTTAAAATTATAAGATACCAGGCCAAATTAGTATGGGAATGCAAAAAAAATGTCCCCATCTAGCGCCGGTCGGGAGCGGACGTGTCCGGAGAAGATCTCGAAAACAACATCGTAAAACCGGTTAAAATTATAGTGCGGGAGGAAATTTTGTATACAGATTGTTAAGTAGGAAGTGCGGAAGACAGTGAAAGTGGAATTTTGGTAATCGGATTGATATTTTAGAAGTTAGGACCGTGTGAGTGTTTAGGGGTGAAGGAGGGTGAATTTTGGAATTTTCAAAGAAGGTATCGAAAGAGGGTGAAAAGTTGGGAAAAGTGTCTTAGAAAGTGTCAAAATCGGACCAAAAATGGCCGAGTTATTTAGGTTTTAAGTTGGGGTTAATTCAGGTCAAGTGTGGCACGTGTCGGGCAAGTAGTTGTCGGAACCGCTTGGTACACTTGGACCATAAGTAGTAGGAGGGACATCTTGCCCCAGATTTTTGATCCTTAATATCTCGGAGGTTTTAAGGGGTGCGAGTGTGCCATTCGTGTGGGGAAACAGACCAAGACGCAGCGTATCGTATCCAGTGGTGTTCTCCGAAAAATTCCGAAAAGGGGCTTACTCTTCTTTTTTGGGAATAACTCGGGGTTTTGAGTGATAGCAGGGCCCAGCGAGTGTGGAGACGATAG
>CABFOW010008067.1:0-19915 GCA_902141385.1 Timema californicum | reverse complement strand
AATTCCTAAAGTTTTTCTCAATAGTAAATTTTTAAAGTATTTCTCAATAGTAAATTTCTAAATTATTTCTCAATAGTAAATTTCTAAAGTATTTCTCAATAGTAAATTTCTAAAGTTTTTCCCATTAGTATAATTCTAAAGTATTTTTCAATAGTAAATTTCTAAAGTTTTGACTAATAGTATTTGTCCAAATTTACCCATTGAAATATTTCAAGAGTTTTTTTTAATAGTTTTTTGTATAAATTTTCATAAGGGATGTTATTCCAGGACATACTCTACCAACGTACAAAATTTCATTCGAATCCGTTCAGCAGTTTTGGCGTGATTAAGTAACAAACATCCAAATACACAAACTTTCGCATTTATAATATTAGTAAGATTAGTTTGTTGCAGATTATTGTGCATTATATTTTAGTTTTTTAGTTCTTAGATCAATTACAGACACTAATTAAACTAGTGTCATTAGTGATGATGACCTTTTGTGTGTGCGACCTGTTTAGTCACACGGGGCGTCAAGTAAAGAATGTCCCATCCTGTGTGTCAAAGAATGAAAAATATTGTCTTTGATTCATTCACTAGACATGATTGGAAGTAAATGTCCATTATTTCAACTCTGACTCCTACGAACAAGAATAAGAAACTCCTTGACAATAAACATTATTTTTTCAAATCAATTTTACCAACAGGACCCAGAATAAATTTCCAAAAAATTGATTAAAAATATCTAAAGAATAGCCTGAAATTCTAAAAAAATGCTAAAAATTTGCCAAAAAATCAAACTAAAAAAAAGAATTTAAACAGAAAATCGAAATGAATGCACATGACTAAATAAAAAACATCCTTTACAAATGGAAACTAAAAATAGCTATGCAATAAAATCTTTTAACAGCTAAAATCTTTCATTCTGGTCAATTTAATATTGATTTACAAAAATTTACTTTAAAAAAATTTCCACCCCAACGCAACTTTTCACCGTTTAGTTTCAGAGTCTAATCAGTTATGTGGATTTTACAAACATGACAAACAAATAGGATACATAGTTAATTTAAACATTATCTTATCATTCCTACAACTTTTCGATTAAAAAGAATAGGTTTGAGTATCTGTGAATTATAAAATATTGATATCATTTTAAAATATACTTATTTAACATGAGTGCCTCGATATTATTCAAACCGGAATGGGCTACCGTGAAGTTGACCCCTCTTTCCCCAATGTAAACATACTATTTGTGGGTTTATCAAAACGGAATAGAAAAAATTTTTTGCGGAACAATCCAGAACAAAGATTGTTATCATAAAAACTTGAATTTTTCATAATGATAGACCAACTACGGACATCCAGCCAGAAATGTAATCGAAGAGAACTCTACTGAATATATTGCTCTTTTTACAAGCTAATCAACACATCCCGGCCCTTGCTACTCAGATGCTTCATCACTGACCAGCCAACAAAATTATCAAACCCTAAGTCCAAACAGTTGACCCACGCAGTATCAGCTTACGTCTGTGCTCCTGTGCCGACACAACAAGGCTGCTTGACGTACACTACCATAATAAATCTGAAGTCATGTATCCATGCGAAGCTTTAGAGTTGCCAGTGGTAGTAATGCCCTTAAGTTGTGTTTTTCAAGTAGGCCTAACAGTAATTTTTTAATTCAAAATCAAAATATGATGCTTTGTTTATGAGGTGAAAGATTCAACCATCGAATCCAATAATACACAAAATCCTCAAATCTTGAATACTGAGAGGATTCGGTGGATTCAAGGATTCGAGTGGACCATCTCTACTTCAAGTTAAATTACTACAAAGTTACAGTATTTTAAATCTAACACAAGGAGTGATGTTTTGAAATTGACGCAAAAATTCTGGGCTCATTGTTTGGAGAGGGGGGAGGTCAATCCAGCCCAACCAGCAGGAATAGATATATTCATGACATTTTCCCAGAGGTTCGAGAGTGCTTTACTAAAGTGGTGTAACTGTTTGTAACACTGATGACCACACTTCGAATCTCTCCAATAGGATTCAAACATATACTATATCTCAGTCACATTGTCTTAGGTAGGGTGTTAGTGGGTGTTAGCTTTGGTCAGTATTTTAAAGTTTTTATAGCATACACAATAAATCAAATATTTCTTCTGTAGAAACATAACATTTAGTTTTCTGCACATGCTAATCTTAACAGTTGTTGAATACATGTCAAAGGTGTCCTGGAATTTAATGACAACTTTTTCTCTTTATTTAAAAAGCTTGTCACCAAATACCGCTATGCTCATGACAGATATTCAAGAACTGTTGAGATTAGCATGTGCAGAAAACTAAATTTTATGTTTCTACAGAGAAATATTTGATCTATTTTGGCCAAAAAGGTTTCTGCTATAAAAAATGCAAAAATAATGCATAAAACTTGCGCTCACTAGCACCCCACCTTAAGGACAAATAACGTGTGGAGTCAAAATAAAAAAGTTAAAAAACCTTTTTAGCATCGCGTCTTACTATCTGCTCATGTTATTTGCAAATATACTAATCAAGTTTGTGAGTTAGGAATAAGAAAGGCGGATGTAATTTAGAGGAAGTGTACCCACATTTGTGTGGAGGTAAAGTGGAAAACCATTTAGATAAAACCTCCCTCAACACACCTGACCAAGAATTGAACTAAGATATTCCTGTCATCAGCAGTCTTGTCTTTTGCCAGAGTGACGCATTGGACCATGCGGCCACCGAAGTATGTGTTAATAAAGTTATTGTTGCATTATTTACCATCAATTTTAACATAAAACAATTTTAAAACCTCAAAAAACTCCTGCATTTCCACTGTTACATCAATGGTTTTTTCTTGAGAACTTTGCAAGTAGCCCTGGAAAATTAAACAATCAAATTACTCCCAATTCCACTTTCTCAATGGACAAAAACAGCAACATATGTTTAGTGACTAAATAACTTAACATTTTAAATATAATTTACAAAATGTTATAGTGCAAAGAGAGTTAACAGACTTTGTTTTAAGCTGATAAATTAAGTTATAATCACTAAATTGTCATTTACTTAACACCACAAAATGACATTGAATATATACAAACAAACACACACACACACACACACATATATATATATATATATATATATATATATGTTGAAAGTGATATTATTTACATAAATACCAGTCGAATTAGTGTTCATTAAAAAAATAGTATAAACTGTCTAAATTTTTCATTCGTATTGTGTATTCAACTATTTATTAATATAAATGGAGAAAAATCAAATATAAATAAGCACAAAATATTTCATGCTTGGTAACATCAAACTCGATATCTCAATAGCATTGCCTTCGAGTTTTACAAATAGCAATATCAAAATAATGGATTATCAATTTATGTTTAGACCAAACATGTTGATAGGTTTATGTGATGGACATCTACACAAGTTCTCAAATTGACACATTCCACCCTTTGTTACAAAATATGGTCAAATGTTTCAGAGTGATTAGGCTCCTGGGTGAGTTTTATTTTAATTAAGAAAATACAATATTAATTTTGCTAGCAATGGGAAGTTTGTTTTTATCCTGTATGTAGAGATAAAAAGTATTTAATCATAACCAATAACAAAGAAAAATTAAGAATTCTGTTTTCTTTACAAACTATTCTCTTTGTTCCAAATATTACTTATTCTTTTAGCTTGTTTTTTTTGTTAAATTCACTCTGTTTTCCCTTTCTGTGTCAACCTTGGATAGAGCATAACCTAAACATTAAGTAAATATATATATATGCTAATACATATGAGTTGATTGAAACTTCACTTGTATGTGAGAGTAACTCTGCTCACACACAACTTCAGTACATATATGCCTACAATAGTATGATGAAGTGGGCATTTAAGACATAATTAATGTTTTAAGATAATATAAACTTGTACCTATGGGTTAGGCTATCAACATGTATTTTGTAACAGAAATAAGGAGTGGTCCATTCTTAAGAACTTCATACTTTCATAGCCTACGAATGTGGTTACAGTGAAAACTTATTGGCTCGAATTAAATAAATATGTGTTACAAAATGAGTACGATTACACTACAAGTGAATAAGTCGTGCGAGTACACGCGACTCACTGGCAGTTCAAAAGTTTGTTTTATTCGTGTCAACGACATTTCCGAGATTTAGGAGTTCAGTGAACGCGTCAAAGAATAAAAATATGGAGTTTGAAACACTTATTAGTTGGTTTCTGAGAGACGGAATTGTGGGATTAGAGAAGCAAAAACTATCATAATCAAGACAAGTCAAGGAAATTACAGAATGAAGTTGCAGAACTAAATTCATCAAACATGTGCAAAACACCTTTAGTGTAATATTAATTTTACTGTTAAAACATATTTTTTTTTGCAGTTCTTCCTACCTGTATTGTTTTTTTTAAGATTACTCCATTTACATAAAACAATAAGAATAATAAGGATGTGGAGGCTGGAAATAAAGAGGAAAGAGAGATGTATCTAAGAAAGGAAAGAAGCAAGAATGAAATGAGCTGTAAAGTGTACAGATTTAATGGGAAAGGTTTAACCCGCCATCAGGCATGCCTGTTTTTTTTACACCATCGGTCATCCGACATATTATCTTGCAATATTTGCTTCCTGAGATAAAACGTTACCAAAAAATGCAATTTATGAGTTTTGACACTCTTTGTATGTGTTGTAATTAGATTTAGTAAATGAAAGTGATGTTTAATACCATCATAAACATTTTTTATTTTCTTGGGAAGGTTTTTGGTAAATTGGCAAAAATTGTACTAACGCCATTAGGCACATGTCATCTGAGAGATGACTATAGGAAAATGTGCCTACACCATGAGGCGCAAGTCATCTACCAGATGACCACATGAAACACAGCACAAATAGTACTCTTTCTTTGATTTTTTTCAGTTTCTTTTGTTTTTTATCATTTATATAAAGAAAATCTTGCTATATTACAAATTCCTAAAAAAATTCCTTGGTACTAAAAACACAACGAATGATATATTTAGAGCTTGTATACCACACATTTAGGTGTAACTCATCCACGAGATGATGATCAATACACACACGATTGGGCGCAAGTCATCCAAGAGATCATTGCTACTGTTATGAGCTTGATTCACTGCATCATGGCTCTGAATCAACTGCCCGGAGGAGGGAAGGGAGCTAAGATTTTAGTAGATGGACCACACCCCAACCATGGTAACCTAAATGGTGGGCAACTACATTGTTAAATCATCTCTCAGATGACATGCGGCCGATGGTGGGTTAAGAACAGTTTGGTGATAGCTGAGAGGTTTGTGGGAGGTCAAGTAATAAGTAGAAGGAGACACCTTGGTGGAAAGACAAAGTGAAGGAAGCAGTAAAGGAGAATAATAAAGCATTCAGAAGGAGTTTTAAGAATTGAAATGAGGAAACAAAAGAAGAATATAGGGAGAAGAAGAAAAGAGTGATGTGAGTTGTGTGGGAAGCCAGGAAGGATTGGATGCAGAAATGGACAGTAATGCTAGAACGAGATGTGAAAAGATTTAAGAAAAAGCCAAGTAAAAAATAGGGAGAGAAAAAATACAAGAGCTAGAATGGTATATGAAGAAGGAAGAACAATGAAGCCAGAAGAGGAAGAAAATGAACTATTTATGAGATATTTTGAGAAAATGTTCTAAGAGGAAAGGAATGAGAGGAGCAGGAAGAAATAGTAGAAGAGGAGAAAAGAGGTCCAACATGGAACGAGGTGGAGGACGCCTAAAGAGGATGAAACAAGGGAAAGAACCAGGTATGGACGAACTAATGCTGGAAATGATAAAATCAGCATGTGAAATAGGTATACAATGGTTATACAGGGTGGTGAGTTGTTTGAAAGGAGAACATGGTACCGGACAACTTGAAAAGGGGAGTTAAACAACCTATTTTCAAGAACGGACACAGGAAGGTCTGTACAAATTATATGGGGATAACACTGATGTACCACTGTACAAAGATATATGAAAAGATACTGTAAAAGAGAATAAGAAATAAAATGAAAGGAAGGAAGAGAATAAGAAATAAAATGAAAGGAAGGTGCAGAGAGGAACTGCAAGGATTTAGGTAACAAAGATAAAAAATAGACTTAATCTTTGCCATATGACAACTGATGGAAAGAAGGTATGAATATGAGGAAGATTTTGTAATGGCATTTATGGATGTGGAGAAGGCATATGATAGTGTGGATAGAAATAAAGTTTAGAAAAAGAAGGAAGAAGCCGAAGTGGAAGGAGGAGTTGTAGTGAGAGTGAAAAACATGAATGAGGACAACAAAAGTTGTGTTAAGACAGAGTGGTAGGGCCGAGTGGTTACAAATAAAAATCGGAGTGAAGCAGGGGAGTGCCCTTTCGCCATCACTATTTTTAATGGAAATGGTCATGAACAAAGTGGCAGGAAAACTCAAGGAAAGAATGAAATACATGTTTGCTGATGACTTGATGGTATGGGGAGAGAAGAAAGAGGAAATAAAGGAACAACTAAAAAAATGGATTGAGGAAGTGAAAGAGTGTGGATTGAAATTTAGCATAACAAAGTGTGAAGTGATGGTAATAACAAGGAAGAGGGTAGGGCCTAATAAAGCTATTAAGTTGGCTGGATGAAGTAAAGCTGAGAAAAGTACAGAACATAAAATATTTTGGAAATGTGATTGGGGAGAAAAGTGAAAGTAGAGAAGATTTAATGAGAAGAGGACAGCAGGAAGAGTTGTTTTATAGGTGTTTAAGAAACTTGCTATGGAGAAGAAAAGTTCCCTTGAAGTGTAGGAAGTAAAGGGTGTACTTTTTATCCATTGTCACATATGCAGCAGAAACATGGACAGTAAATGCAAGAGAGACTATAAACGTGACGGCCATGGGAATGAAACTTGTGAGATACAAAATTAGGAATGAAATTATCCGGGAAAGAGTAGGGGTACAGGGAGTACATAAGATAGTAGAGGAAGCAAGAATGAGATGGTATGGGCATGTAATGAGGATGGAAAAAAATGTGTGCCAAAGAAAATGTTTTAAATTAAGTATGTAGGAAAAAGACAGCAAGAGAGGTCAAGAAAGATATAGGGGCAGTTAACAGAAGATGTTCAAGTAAGAGGAGAAGAATGGAAGTAATTAAAGGAGGAAGAATGGTGGAAGGATGGAAGAAGATTGAGGCATTTTACAAAACTGATTTGGTCACAGACTGGAAACAGTTGTTGATGATGATGATGATGATGATGATGATGATGATGATTCCATGTCCTTGTATTATTGTAGGATAGCTCCAAAATCAATGTTGAATAAGATTATGAAAGCTTCTCTTATTTCATAAGATGTGTTAGGGCATCTGTTCTTTGAACGTGACCATCTAACATCTTTGGCACTTTCAAATAGCGAACAATGCGTTTCCAACATGTAGTTAATTAGAAAATGATTTTCTATCAATAACAATATTATGATGCAATCAAATACATTTTGCAATCAAATCAGCTTTATTATAAGGAGTTTCAATGCACTTGTTGAGAATTAGCTATTTTGAAGCAAATATCATAAAAATGCATTCTACAAACCTACAACCTCATGAATGGCTGTAATTATAAATTTCTTCTTCTCGTGAAAGATTTTTCTTTTAGTAAGGTTTCATTAAATTACACATTTCAAAAAATATACTTCATCACCAAGAAATAAATTACTATAGTTCTATGTTGGAATTAGGCAATTCTCTTCTTTCTGGTTATTTAAATGAGCCTGTTTCCAATTGATGATAGATCTAAGATGCCATAAATTTTCCATTAATTTGCTTTTTATAATCTTATATGTCATCACACAAACCCTAACATTTGCATCAGCCATGGGTGGAGATCTCATTTACCCAACCCTTGCACCTAAAACCTGAGGGGGTTTGAGGGGCATGTCCTCAACCTCCGGAGGCAAGAACCCTTTATAACTATACATACCTCTAAAAGCTATTTCAAAGGGTTTTTTAGTAGCAAATGTAGACTTGGGTATTACATTTTTTTTAAACTAGCCACAAACATTATAAATATAAAAAGTAAGCCTTGCCTTGGCTCAAAGAAAGTCATTTTAAACATCCTCTAAAAACCATGTTTGATAGATTACAACCTTTTCAAAAATATCAAACAATTAGATGGTTTTCATCAGTGTATTGTTTTGACAAACACCTTTTAAGTCAAACAAGCAAAACAACTGAATTTAAGAAGGGAAAGGAAAATGATGAAAGAAAAGACTAATATTATTAGTATTGGATTACACTGTGGTTTGTGATAAGAGTTTCGCCTTCGATTGTGCAAACACCAACTATCCAAACTACACATGCAAAATATCAAAGGACACAATTTCTACACTGCAATTAATGTTATAAAATAGTTACTTTTAGATTGTGTATATAATTAATCAAGAAACATTGCCGCTCAGCAATTCTATGTCCATATATAATTTAAAAGTAATTATGAATAAATTTGATAGTTAGGATAACTTAAGCAAAAATGTATAAGTGATATTTTCCCCAACCCTTGCAATGCAGGGGTGCATTTATGCTTGACCCCTGCATGAGCCAGCCTGCAGAGGTCTGTTCCCCACCGTTGGCATCAGCCACCACTTTCAAGACTATTAAGTATAACTGTTTTTAATTTGTTTAAATGGGACCAGATTTTTTTATCTGGACAATTGCATGATTTGATGAGAATATACTTTCCATCTATGCAGCGTACACAGTTTGGGAAGTCCTATTTCTCATCAAACTCATTTGCATTTCAAGTTACAATCTCCTCCGTGGTAAAAGGTAAATGTTAATATTACAATGAGATTCATATAGCCTAGCTTCACATGTTTCGTAAATAATTTATCTTATTGTACAATGTGACATTTTAAATGGAAAAGCTAGTGACCAGAAGACACCAAGACTAGTTGACAAGTAGGTTACTATCTGCAAAAAAAAACACCAAATGATATACCGGTGGGGTAAATCATAAATGTGGAGTTTTACTTTAAAAAATTCTGAAATAATATACTACAAACCAATAGAATTTTACTTTAATATACACTCACATACATATTGAAAATTTTAACACCTTCACCTCCCCCCACCCTGCACACTCAATATCCCCTCCTCACAACAACACATGCATACAAAATAACGTATACATATATGTGTGCATAAAAATAATGTATATCTCTACATATGTGTACATATTTTTATTTCAGATGAGGCAAAAGGAAAGTGTAAAGGATTACAAGATACATATCTTCATGACTTGCTGAAAATTCAAGCAAAAACTTTTACGGTGCTATCATTAGTGGAAGAGCTGGTTCTTTGTGGCCATAGATTTCAACATATTAACCATCTTTAATGGCCAAATGTCACAAAGAGAATCACCAGAACACTTTCACCTGACAACATTTTATCACATAAGGATGACTCTTCAGATGGACACCATTCTTTCGTTCAAGAGGGTAATGTCGAAAACTATTCGAATGAGGACGAAAGCCTTGTGGCTGAAGAGGCCTGTCCTACCAAAAGCATCACAGCAGGAACATTTTTAAATCAAAATAAGAGACCTACAAAAGCAGTAGTCTATCAGAGAAGACGATTCAGGCATACAACAAAAGCTACTGCAGTTTGAAAATAAACAGTTTATTTAAACAAAGGTCGCTCACGACCCCTCCTAAAAACCTTTTAAATGCATTAACTTTTTTAACATGTTTGCTGCCACACTTGAAAAATTCTAGGACTGACCAAAAGCTAATGGTTCAAATGAAATTGCAGCAAGTTTTTATTGATGAGCAAGCAGTGTCTTCACCCATGATGCCAATGCACACACTAGGCTATATGACATCTTCCCCTACACTGCAAATGCAGTCATCAACGCTATCACCAGGATTAACATTACAAGTGAAATGATTGAAACACCAGCACATATGCAAGAAAACCAATTAAGAAGTCCAGCCTCTCGTTACATGGTACTTTAGGAGATTTAATTGAATAAGACCATTTCCTAAAATGTTTTAAACATGCACTAATTGATCATATATTAGCTTACCTTAATGCATTAACAATTTTTCAAATAGTGATATACATTCCCAGAAATTACACCATTTAGCTATTTTTTTCTTTACTGTGCTTAAGTTAGTATATAATTATAAGTACAGTAAGCAACTAAAGTATATTTTGTATAGTATTCATGAAATTTGATGAGTTGACTGGATAGCTCTTTATGTAATATAAAGTATTCACTTAAATTGCGTTGATAAAATAAAGGGTTCACCCAGTATTCTCCATAGGTATTTTATTAAATGAGGAACTTTAAATAGTTATTTTCAAACTGATATAATTCTAAGGCAGAATCCATTTACTTAAAACAAAGGGTTATCACAAATAATGTTACACTGCCCAAGTCGTGCGTATACAAGCGTATTCGCGCTAAATATTTATTAGCGGGAATACGCTTAGTGTTGAGTGTAAACACAGGCTTAGCGTTTGATCGGAGGTTTCAATAAGGTTATAGGACAGAAAAAATAAGTTCAGAATTAAGCATGTTGCAAGTTTAACAATCATATTTTATACTTAGAATCCGGCTTGTACTAAAATACTTCGATTTTATAAAAAATATTTTGTTTTTAAATAACATGGAACGAAATTTAAACACGAGAACAAAGATCCGTCAAGACTAAGGATACTTACATAAAGAATCTCTATAGTCAACTAAAATAAAACTCAAAAGTTCCTTAGTTAAATTCTAGTTAGCCATAATATACATTCAATTTTACCGTAGTTCTCAGTTTTTTAACATTATCTCGTGTTAAAATACAAAGTAAAAGCAATCTTCACAACACAACAGTTAAATTCATGGATATTTTATGTTGGGACGATGGGAGCAAACTAATTAAACTATAATATACGGCATGAAAAACCACACCTTTGAGCGACATGGTGGTTGCGCCAAAAACTAATGAAAGAATTGGTAAANAAAAACACTAACTTTATCTATAATGGGATGTAAAGATATGTATGAGCGTGTAATCTGAGTGTTTAATTTAGAATTCAAATTTTGGATGTTGAAATAAAATAAAAGGATAGTAAGCGTTATTTAAAAAATATATATATACTTTCTCCTAAGATTAGTTTGGATAAATTATTTTTTTTACCGACTTAAGTTTATCAAACGCTAGTCGGCCTTAAAATAAACATTTCAGAAAATCTGTTGACCTAAAGTAATTTAGCCAACATTCAATTATCTTAAAATTATTTTTTTAAATACCTAACTGTTTAAATTTATAAAAGGTTGGGTGGAAATCATTTTGTCTAAAAATTAGCTTCCACAAATTAAACTTCAAGTCATTTGGCATAGAGTTTAGGCCAAATTCAAGGTACCCTTAGAAAAAATTTTACAAACTTTTACTATTGCGTAAAAGTTTTTTTAAATTTAGTTCATGTCATTTTAGATGTCTCATTATTTAATATTTTTTTAATCATTTCCTATGCATCAAAATATTTACTAATATGGATTAAAACTTTTTGTTAACTTAATCAACTTTACCGTACTTTATAAAAGAACATGAATGGAATGTTTAAATAAATACTTATGCTATATAACAAGGGTTTCCAACTGGCCACTTTTTGCGGCCCTTGAAATCATTTTAAGAAAAAAATATGTTTTTAAATCTCAAGAAAAGTTAAGAAAAATATTTCACAGCTCGTTCAAAATATGTATTAATATTCATACGGCAAAAATTAGCAAACAAAGTTGATAAAGAATTGATAGTCAGCCGTTCTAAAAGTTTCGCACCACATCGCACAGTGCAGGACCCAGCAAGAATAGTGGAGTCCCTCCACTGGCCTCTCTCCCCTTCACTCCCGTAACAATAGTCTCGCCCGGTAAGGCTTGCTGGCTACTCCTCCCGTCTCCATTCAGGCTCTCTCGCGCTTGCTTGACGTGTAGTGAAGTTTCACAAGTCACTGTCCATTTTAAGGCTTGGTTTTGTGTTGAGTGTGAAGTGTACCGTTGCTTGCGTCTTTTACGTGAATAAAAATGGCGGAAACTCAAAGAAACGCAAAATTGAAAATAAAAACAGAATTTACAAGGAAAGTTGGGAGAGTGACTATTTAATTACTAACAACAGTAGGAAGCTTCAGTGTTTGGTATGCATGCAAATTGTGTTTGTACCAAAATTGTACACTATTAAACGACACTACTCCACAATGCATGAGGATAAGTATGCTACATATAAGGAAAAAGCTCGACACGCACTGGTTGAAGACTTCAAAAAGAAATTAAAACAGCAAGCAGGCACGTTTAGTAAAGTCTTACAAAATCAGTCATCTTCTCTGTACACTTCCTACGCAGTGTCGCTTGAACTTCTAAAGTCAAAAAACCTTCATTGAAGGCAGGATGGTTAAAAAGTGTGCTATGGAAATAGCAAAGACTTTTGGAGATGCTAAAATGGCTGAGAAATTTGAATCAGTGCCACTTTCCAACCAAACTGTACAGAGAAGGGTCATTAATATGTGAGAACAAGTAGAAAAATCGCTGATTAGACTGGTTAAAGAAAGCATGCATTTATTGCTATGCCTTGATGAAAGCAATGGCCAGTCAGGTTTCAGTCAGCTATTAATATTTGTACGCACCACCTTCGAAGATTTCAGCAGTAAAAAGGAATTATTTTATGCCTGCTCTCTTCAATGAACAACAAAAGGGAGGGACATTTATGATGCTTTAAAAAAAATTGTCGACAGAGTTGTAGGCTTCAATAAATGTTCAACCATTGTGACAGATGGAGCGCCAGTAATGACAGGGGATAAAACAGGTCTGACGGGATTGCGAAATGAAAATAGCGTAACGAGTCCTATAATCCACTGTCTTATTCACTATGGAGCGTTATGTGGGAAATCAATGAAGAAAACAGAAGTTTTTTAATTTGTGGTTAAAATTATTAATATGTTTAGAGGTGGAAATTGAGCCCTTTTGCATAGCTAACTAAAGCAGTTTTTGCGGGAAATTGAGGCAGAATATGGAGAATGCTGCTGTACAACCATGTAAGGTGGCTGAGTGCAGGAAAGTGCCTTGAACGGTTGTTTGCTATCCGCAAGGAAATCCCTGAATGCCTTTATAAGTTTGTCTCGTCTGATACCACAGAACTAGAAGAAGAAATTTAAAGCCCAGTATTTTTTAAGCAGTTAGCTTTCCTAACAGACATGACAAATCAACTTAACACCTTAAACTTGAGTCATTAAGGAAAAAAACAGATCGTATCAGAATTGTTGGGAATTGTAAATGGATTTCGAAACAAGTTAAACATTTTCAAACGTTCTTTGGAAAACAATGGATTGACAAATTTCCCCTGCTGTCTAAATTTAGCGTCGGAGAAAGACTAGGAAACAATAGATTTTTCAGATCTCTGTTCACACATTCTAGAGATCGTTAAAGAATTCAACACATGATTCAAGGAAACTGAAACACTGAAAACCAGTGTTTAAAATACTTTTGTTGAATACAATGTGACAAATTAAAAACTTGTATTATATAAATGGAGCATTGTGGGAGGGCTTCATGAATTTAAAACAGTGCAACATAACTATGCAAAGAGTAGACAAATGCCTTGTAAATAATCATTTAACATTTACTTGATTTTTGAGTGTTTCTGGTGCTAAGTATTATATTTTCATGCTGCATACTACTCCAAGTATATACAATACTTAAATGAAAACTAATAAACTTATTAAATTTATATTAAAAAATTTCTTAATTTATAATATTTCTTCTTTCATTTTAATGTATTTTAATTTTAGCCTTAATATGTAATAATTATTTAATAACGTATTTTAAATGTAATATTACGTCAGATACATACTTAAGTAAATTAGAGATCCATTATTTTGCTATTTTATTGACCAAGTATTATTCACATAAGTGTTAGAATATTAAATTGTATTTTTACTCTGGCCTAAAATCATAGCGCTATTGCCTAAAGTATGAACTATCTAGCTTAAAATGATATAGAATCTTTTAACTTTACTCAATCTAAAGACGTAATTTGTTAGTTCTCAAAATTTTCTCTATTCCAATATGTTATACATATTCACTTAGTGTATATAATAGTTATTCTAAATTCACACTTCCAACAATAATCATATGCTTTCTTGATTAAATCCTTTATTTCTAATACCATACATTGATGGCATATCGTTGTTAGTTGGGCTTGTGTTTGACTTGGTTTCTTCAACTGATTTATTCCATTCTTGTTCCTTCACAGAACCAAATATGAGGTAAAGAATGTATGGAAGCAACACCATACCAATAGAAGTGTAGAATACCAATCTCCATTGTGTTAACGTTTGCTGAGAAAAAGAAGTTGAACAATGAGATCCAAATAGCTTTATGGCATCATTAAAATATATCTGTTTCGTACTGAAAAACTATGTAATACATTCAACAAATATATTTCCCTAAACCCTAATTTTAATTCACACATTACTTAATTTTATATTTATAATCATTAGTATCTTGTTAATATGAATATAACCTTGTATTGTATCGTCATTAAATGACAATAAAATATATCATTTGAAACATACTATAGAAAACTAAATCACATGATAGCTACTTTATTTAAATAAATACTATTTTAACACTTTAAGATATTTTATGTTAAACTAAACATCTAAGTAATACGGTTCGCCTATGAGATCAGCACCCACTTCACTTTTAATCTGTTTAAAGAGGTGTAGTTTACGCAATCAAGTACCCTTCCATAAAACACTCATGTCGGTGTTTTGGTAGAGGTAATTAAATCAGAGTTATACTGCCTAGCACCCTTTTTAAGGGTGTTGGTTACACACCTTTCTATAAAAAATCATTTCATTAGTTAGAGCTTTTAATTTTTTATGGGGCGTGTTCTCCATTAGTTCGAGTCTCTGGGAAGACGTTGATGTGTTTTTTTTACTGCCCCATTAGTTAAAATCCCTATGAGAATGTCAGTGTGGGTTTTATGGGAGAGTGTACCCCATTGGTTCAAATACATGAAAGGACGTAGGTGATTTTTTTTGTTTCGAATCCAGAGTTGTCGTGTTTGGGAGATCGGAGTGTGTCAGAACTGCTCTGCCTTTGGAGGTGGTGCTTTCATCGGTTTGGGGTATGAGAGTGTTCTCTCGACGGAGGCTTATCATAGAATATGGTTTACGTGGATACTCAGTCAGCCCCCTGGTGAAATACTGATAACGTAGGAATGTATTTCTGGACTCACACCTGGTGACAGAGTGCCTGCTCGACATACCAATACAGGAATAGGCCACAACAAATAATGGCAGAAATAGTCTACGAGTGCTGACTCATATCTGACAGCAGATTGGTAACCCAACATCTCGAGATAGGAAGAGGCCAAGAGAACTAGGGGTACGTATCACCTATAAGGGGAACAAAATTAAGCAATAGGGGTGAGTGTTCGACCAAATGGGGAACAAAACTTAGCAAAACCGGTACGCGTTTGAACAAAAGTTATGCGTATTTGACCAAAAGGGGAACAGAATTACGCAATAAGAGATCGTGTTCGATCAAAAGGGCAATAAAATTGAGCAAAAGGGTGCATGTTTGACAAAAAGAGGTGCGTGCTTGACCAAAACGGGTGGGTATTTGACCAAAAGAGGAATGGAATTGTACAATAGGGATGCATGTATGACCAAAAGGGTAACAGCGTTGAGGGGTGTATAGTCTCCTCTCGTGCTCTGTCAGTTTTCCATCTCCCGTCAAACTTAAGCCTCACCATTGGTCATCCGCACCTGGCAAAGGGGACAAATATTGTTGTAAAATACTTTATGTGATTATTAGATTGCTCCAATGCGGACTCAACCCCAGCGTATTGCCTGGCTTGCTGTGTCTTACAAGGTAAATTTGAATGTTAAATACACTATTTGCTGTCTCGTGAGGCCTTTAAACTGTCCATGGATTAGCTAATCTATGTTGCCCGTTGCTGTGTTAATTTGTCCAGAGTACTTTTGATCAGTTACTAGTTTACACATTTTTGTTGTCTACTTCTGCGAACTCTCTTACGAAGTACTTTTGGTCGGTGAATAGCTCACACTACTCTTGATAACTGTCTAATGAAGTAGATTTGACCAGTGATTGTTGCACTTTTCCGATGCTGTTCGTTGCTGTTGCTGCTGATGCTAAACACGTTCAAAGTTCACAATAGTAGGTGTATCGAATATTAATTCAGCATAGGGAAATAACAATTTGTTGTTGTTAAGATCACACACATTTTTATCTGTTAATGTGAGTATCTACTAGTGCGTATCATTGCGTATCATCTAGTGATACGATACGGGGCAACACTGTTTGATTTTATTTCGTATCATTATTGTGTATCTATATTCAAATAGAGGGCATGGGACTAAAGTATCTATTGAACTTGAATCTTCAGTTCTAGATATTCTGCAGCAATGCGTGCATCTCTGCAAATAGCAAAAGCATTTTTAATTTTTTATTCATAATTCGATTTTGAAAAATAAGATATGAAAATCGCTGAGTTTTTGGGTGTCAAAATTGTATTCAATCATAGAGGTGTATAGTGGAAAAAGTTTATTGGCTGACTTAAATTTCAAGTCTGTCGGTGGATTGTACAAAAATTTCACTAAGATGTACCAAACTGACATTGAGTTTTTGTTGTCTTCAATTGAGTTCTAAATTTCTAAACAAAGTAAAATGTATATAGTCTCCTCCTTACTCCACTCAATTGGGCCAAAACTAAAGTAATAACAACAATAAACGAAAAAACATATTACCAAAAACCAAATCTCTACACAAGTTTACATTGGGCGTCCTCAACAGGAATGAGCGTGCAACATGGTAAATTGGTAGCCCGTCCACATATGTTTCAACCTAGTGCCGTATCATTCCTTTGATATGAAGGTGAAAATCTGACAAATGACCATTCGGGTCCGTTGCTATCTTTGTTGTATCACATTTTACACGCCAATTTGCAACGATTCCCCGTCTTCACTGATAGGCAACGTTGATACGATACAATGATACGAAACAAATGGACACCTACCTTTAGATTCCCAAAACGACAGGGCAGAGACACACTAATCTCAAAATTTAGAAAAGAAATTAGGCGACTCTCAAACTGGGCAATAACAGTATTTAATCTAGCTACGCAGTACTTTTGATTGGCGACTATATCGTACAACTTTAATATCGGGACGGCGTTAACGATATTTACTAAATACTGTAACCTGTCCATTGGGATCATCTCTACAAACGCTTAGAAATATAGCCATCCAAGCAACACCCTTAAATGTTCACCCCCACCACCACCAATGGATTTTTCACGTCGTCTATTCCTATCTTGACGTGCAAAACTATCGGCAAATAGGCCTCTCAAAATAGATTTTGATGTCATCACTCTTGATCTATTTCTGTATCGACAGGTCTGGCCGCCAAACCGGTACCAATACTGAGTCATATATTATGACATAATCAGGTTTGTGGCATTACCCGCGGACTATTCCTGTTTCGATTTGTCATGCCACCAAACCATCGCCAGAGCTGAGTCCCCATTTGGGAACCTCTAGCAAGCAGATTCAGGGAAGTACCCAGAATCAGTATTCTACAACAATATTGGTCACCTTTGGCAGGTGTGAACAACCCGTGATGAGGCTTGCGTCAGTAGGGCTCTGATGGGGGACGGGAGGCTGACAGATCGTGAGAGGATACCATAGATCCCTCAATTCTTCCCCCTTTTTGGTCAGACATGCACCCATATTGCGCAATTATTTTCCTCTTTTGGTCAAACAAGCACCCCTTTTGGTCTAACATAAACTCTTTTTGATCAGTTTTGTTGCCCTTTTGCTTAAAAACTCACCCTTATTGCGTGATTTTGTCCACCCTTTGTTTAAACACCAACCCTTTTTCGTCAAACCCCTACCCCTTTTGATCAGAATAGAGTAGAAACATGGACTCTTAGGAAGATGAAATAGAAATACTTGGAAAGATTTGGAATGTGGTGGTAGAGAAGACTTGGGAAAATAAGGTTGACAAATGAAGAAGTCCTAAGGAAGAGTGGGTGAGAAGAGAACTATTTTTGATGTGATTCTTTGGTACAAAGCAAATTGGATAGAACACATCTATAGGGAAAATTTCTTCTGCACAACCTCATAGGAGGAAAGGTCAAGGGGAAGAGGAGCTTAGCAAGAAGGATGATTCAAGTACCAAATGACTTAAAGGAAAGAAGAAAATTCTGGGAGCTGAAGAAGGAGACAGAGAAACGGTCCATTGGCTTTCTAGAATCACTGACAAAAGGAATGACCTGCCGTAAAAGGAAACACCTAATACTACTACTACTACTATTACTACTGATTATAATGATGATATTATATATATATATATATTACTCAACTGCACTTGCACAACCACAAATAAATTTATAGCAGTCAAATTGTTAGTTAAATAATATATTTAGTAATTAATATAAGGGCATATTAAAATTGGAGTTGATTTCTGTTTAGTACTTTTAAATTAATGTATGAAACAATATGTGAATCAGCAATAGATTATTATGACAAAAGATTATCACTGACTTAAAATAATTTATCATTAACAAAGTCTTTGAATTACAAATTAAAGTCATCAAGCAAAGCTTATAAAGCTAATTCCTATTTTGTAAATAAACATAAATTCATATTTAATTTAAGATGTTATTATAGTAATGATTATAGTTTTGAAATTAATTTATTATGGCGGCACGTCTAAAACATGATACTGTAGATGATTATAACAATTGATATGGATTGACAAAGCTAGTAATCACGAGATTTTTCCAAGATTAAATTAAAGAATAATGATTTGGAAATATATAAAATTATTAAGAGATTGTTGATTATGTTATAGTGAAGCACAATGAATTTAAGAGAATGTTTACTGACCGTAGACTCTAATGTAAAGTAGGAAGAGGATGGCCATGAATACAGGTTAAGAAACAAAGGAGAGCTATCTGGTTAGATAAACGTCTGCGAAAGTTTTTTCAGAAATAATAATGTATTGAGTTTAATTTACTTCATTGGTTGATAATACTGAGGCTCTTTTGGCTGTGCAGTGGTATAAAAAATAAGCTCCCAAGTTCTATAAACGCTTTAGTCAGTGTGTCTAAATATTTAGCCGGAGTTTGCACGTAAAAGCTATCTTATGATACCTTTACTGTAATTTTGGGACTTCTAATTGTTTTCAAATTATAATTGAAATGTATTACGATTGTATTATTGAAAATTGATGTTCGTTTAGTAAACAATCACTTAGGGTCGGGTTTAAAGTGATACAGGGACTGCCATCTATGATGGTTTTTGTTAAACCCTTCATAGAGCGTGCAAGAGTACGCACCGAATTTAAAGGTGCGTACTCTTGGGCGCTTTCTTCATTGAGATAACTGGCAATCACCATGTCATCAATGATAAATCTAAAAATGAGGATGAGTTCAAATTAGAAGAGGATGCAGTTTTAAAATAACATAGCTTTTCCAATGAAAAGGTACATAGTAGTGATTTACACTCTCTGCCAAAATACGAAAACGAAAATTATAGAAAGAGATTGGGGCAGAAGTCCGAAATACTATCGGGGTTACCATACAAAAATACACTTCGGTAGAAACGAGGGTAATGAGAGGAAGAACTACGAATGAAAGAAGACAGGACGGAAATGAAAGTTGAGAAGAAACATAAGAAAAATAAGAAGAAAACTCCGGCCAAAAGAAAAGTTAAATTGGATAGAGCAAGTGACAACCCGTCAACCGCATAAATGGGAACGCGCGGTGCTAGTTTAGATCGCTCTCTAGCAAGTGCCAATGGCCAACCCATCCCTTTCACTGATTGCTGGTCATAAGCATTTGAATTCTCCTCCAACCCCCCCCTCTCTCTCTT
>CABFOW010008066.1:0-19942 GCA_902141385.1 Timema californicum | reverse complement strand
CATGGTGTTCACCCTCCCTGTCTAGTCTATAACCAGGTACATGGTGTTCACCCTCCCTGTCTAGTCTATAACCAGGTACATGATGTTCATCCTCATTCTCTAGTCTATAACCAGGTACATGGTGTTCACCCTCCTTGTCTAGTCTATAACCAGGTACATGGTGTTCACCCTTCTTTTCTAATCTATAACCAGGTACATGGTGTTCACCCTCCTTATCTAGTCTATAACCAGGTGCATGGTGTTCACCCTCCTTGTCTAGTCTATAACAAGGTACATGGTGTTCATCCTCCCTGTCTAGTCTATAACAAGGTACATGGTGTTCACCCTCCTTGTCTAGGCAATAACCAGGTACATGATGTTCACCCTCCTTGTCTTGTCTATAACCAGGTACATGGTGTTTACCCTCATTCTCTAGTCTATAACCAGGTACATGGTGATCACCCTCCTTGTCTAGTCTATAACAAGGTTCATGGTGTTCTCCCTCCTTGTCTAGTCTATAACCAGGTACATGGTGTTCACGTGTCCCCAAGTGACACTCGTGTCATATGTTCACCCTCCTTGTCTAGTCAATAACCAGGTACATGATGTTCACCCTCCTTGTCTTGTCTATAACCAGGTACATGGTGTTTACCCTCATTCTCTAGTCTATAACCAGGTACATGATGTTCACCCTCCGTGTCTAGTCTATAACCAGATGCATGGTGCTCACCCTCCCTGTCTAGTTTATAACCAGGTACATGGTGTTCACGTGTCCCCAAGTGACACACGTGTCATATGTTCACCCTCCTTGTCTAGTCTATAACCAGGTACATTCTGTTCACCCTCCTTGTCTAGTCTATAACCAGGTGCATGATTTTCACCCTCCTTTTCTAGTCTATAACCAGGTACATGCTGTTCACGACCTAGCCTGTAAGATCTTCTGAAAGGAGTTATATCAACCTACTTATTCCCAGGAATACAATTTTATGATTCCGTCATTAATACATTCATTCTGAACTAAAGTGTGTTTTTAATTGATATGTAACCCACCTCAGTGGCGTAGTTGGATAACGCACTAGTCGTGATTTGCCAGACTGCCGAAAATGGGGAGATCAAGATTTGAATCTCGGTTGGGTGGATATGGGGGAGTGGGGCTCGAAATGGTTTTCTACTCTCCTCTCCACGCAAATGCGTGTTCACTTTCTCTAATATCAACCTTACCAATTCCTAATCCATTAGCGTATTTAGTATTTAAGTGTATAACCCGAACGGTTAGCAGTACACAGTGCTTAAAAAAGTATTGGTTCATTTTATAGAAATAAACAAGCTAATAAAAGGAACGAAAAGATTTATTTTTTCTCCAGAAAAAAATTATCAACACTTGCCTAGAAAGAGTATTTAAAACATATTTTCATGAAATAAACAATCAATCATTTTGTCAAAGTTAGAGAAAAAAAAACACCATTCTAAAACTAAGCCACTTCATTTAGTCTACTTTCTTTGTCCTGGATTGATTCGGATGGTGACAATTCCTAAGAACCTATTTAAATTAGTCAGATTAGTTAAATTCACTAATTACATCTTTAAACCTTTTCAACACATCCCAACTCTATATTCTTCATTTAATTACAAAGGCTTAATATTTTTTATTATCTTTTAAATTGAATAAAATAATTTATTCATCAGATATATTGGTTAAACTCCCCCTCCCAATCTCTCTACTCAATAGAAATTCACTCAAGTTAAATCTAGAAAACTGTTGTCTGGAAAATGTGTTTCCAAGAAAAATCAATAGTTTTGTACTAGAATAAAATTTTATTCAAATACCACGAGTGTTGATCTAAAATTAAAAAAGTGTAACTGACCAGTAA
The DNA here is from genome assembly GCA_902141385.1 of Timema californicum. Classification (NCBI taxonomy): domain Eukaryota; kingdom Metazoa; phylum Arthropoda; class Insecta; order Phasmatodea; family Timematidae; genus Timema; species Timema californicum. The sequence continues at coordinate 18,092 of CABFOW010008066.1, read as the reverse complement.
TAATAATCATTTTAAAGTGTAAAGAAAAAAATTTTGTTTGGGGTTTTAAACCAAGGTCAAGTCTTTAGCATGTAAATTATTTTATGTTGCGCAACTGGAGGCAGGATGAAAAAAAAGTTAATTAGTGCATTTTTCTCTTCCAGAAGATAAAAAATAGTTTAAAACAAGCCTTTCATGTATTAACTAAAAATATGATAATGATGGATTGAGTGGACATGTTAGATTTTAAAACCATTTCTAGTGTTGATATTCAAAAGACCCACCGGTATGTACATGCACATAAGAAATCCTCTAAAAGTATATTCAACTTAAAAAATTATATAGATACATACATTAAATGATATACTTGTGACTGAAGATAAGCGATAGGTAGTTAAATTAACTGTAAATAAATAGCAAGGGTTATAAGATGTAAATGATCTTTTACTTTCTTATTAACCTATTCAATTAGACACTTATACTATTTGTCTAGCTACTACACAACATACAACACTAATGTATCTCTTCAATTAGACACTTATACTATTTGTCTAGCTACTACACAACATACAACACTAATGAACCTCTTCAATTAGACACTTATACTATTTGTCTAGCTACTACACAACATACGACACTAATGGCCCTGTTTCTAAAAGATAAGATCCCCCTGTGTTCCTGTAGTGAGTACTCCACATGAACTCACGTCTTGAGTACCTGGGGTTGGTTTTCTTCTATTGATAGAGTTTTGCAAAGCGACTTTATTGATAGTCATTATACTATGCAAGTAGAGTGGGACTTAAATATTAGACCAGGGCAACAGGACACAAGAAAGGAGATATCAAGGCAATCGAAAAGAGGAACATAAATAAGAAATGGAGGAAAATTGAAAAGATGTTGAGTGAGCAAGGGAAAGGGAGGTTATAGAGAGATACGGGGAGAGGGAGAAAGTCTAGAAAGAGACAAAGCATCAATGTAGGACTGAACCATAGGGTGTACTACAGAACTGCTATTGACGTTAACTAATAACTTGATTATTGAGAACAAAATATTTATATAAAACGTTTTTTCATATAGATATATATTATTAAATTATGTTTAATGTATAGTTAACAAATTATGCTCAAATTCTTGATTCCTCTAATCCCTTGAACTTGACTTCAAATAACAATTTTAAGCATTTTGTAGCTAATTATATAGACGTGTTTAGTTGGGAATATAAAAAAATCACAATAAAAATATTAAATTGTATTAATAACTTATAAATAATTAATTAGTTTACTCAAAAAATAGTTATCTTTATTTTTATTACATAACAGATATGACCAGACCTAATAGCGTCTGTCAGTGATACCAAATCTTGAACAACTTTTTCAAAATTCAATTTTTAATATTTCAACCATAGGCCAACTAGAATAGTTGTATATACTGTGCATTTTTAAAGATTAATTCAAATTTGGATTCGATATTCGAAAGAAATCCTAAAATCAGGCTTATAGAAACATAGGATTCTATCTACCTTTAGTTCAATTTCTAAAATGAACTAAAGATAGATAGACGGCCTACGGAGATAGGGGTCCGAGGTTAATCTAGAATATAGATGAATAAAATAATGTATTAAGATATTCTTTACAGTTAATTAATATATAAATCTCACCAATGGTCACGCGGAAAAGTACACCCGTTTCTGATTGCGTGTTATCATCCTTTAAATGTTACCTAATCCTGGCGTCATTTCTTGTACGTACATGCAGGTAGCTCAGTTGGGTAGTAAGATGAGTTGTAATGGCTCATAAATGTCCATAGTGTAACTGTTTCTAAGACGCGCACAAGCAAAATGCGACGTGTTCATTTTCTGCTTCTTTGTCGTCGATCTAGGTGATATTAAGGTAAAGTGCTCTCTTCTGGACCCGATGTTCCTGGGTTCAAACCTAGCCGGGATCAACGGATTTTTATTGAGCGATAAAACAACCGTAGCACAACTTCCTTTGGAGCGGAAGTAAAGCCGTCAGTCCCATGTCGCTTGTGGCTTGTAAAATATCCCTGGACGGTATTAACTTATATGTTAAAATACCTTTAGCAGCCAAATTGGTGGATTATTTCGCTCTCGCTTATAGAAATTCTCGTGTCCTGATATAATAAGTCGGGGTTCAGAGAGTGAACGTTAAATATCTAAATTGATTACTAAAATAATCTTTATAATACAAGCCTCGGCTGACCAAAGCCATGATGGGCAGCTGAAGTTAAAACTGAAGGGCCCATCTGTCGACCAGCTGGCGAGAAATAGAATAACATTTCTATGTGTATAATAGCTATAGTTTTGTAAGAATCTAATTATTATATAGTTTTAAATATATGACCTCTGTATAGTTAAAGATAAAATAGTATTAATTTATATTAATATATTTCATATACATAAATAATATAATCTTAAATATATTTTAACAAACATTGATTATTATAAGATATGTACTGGGCTAAAAACAAGATTAATGTATATTATTTTTAAATTTCTATTATTAGATCAAATTATTAACTATAATAATAATAGTTATAATTTCTATTTAGTTATATTATTAACATAGAATAAATAAACCATAAACCTTTTTTTAAATAAAATTTATCAAATAAAATAAGAGTTAATGGCAGAAGTTATGATATAAATGTATGGTTAAATATCGTGAATAAATAATACGACACAGTCACACAAGCTTTCTTTTATAGTGTATTATAGATTGAAACCAGTGGCGTGTGGTGACTTTTCTCAAAGAGGACTAGGTTTGAAGACACCTTTCATTATGGGGTTAAAGAGGAATACTCTCCATATAATTTACAATATGTTAACTTAGCAAATACACTTTTACAGGTCATATGTTAGGCAATTTATCTCCCTCCAACCGATTCACAATATTTAGACATGGAATAAACAAACAAATAAATAAATAAAACCAAAACATGGGGAAAAATAAGCACATAAATAATTAAACAATTAAATAAAAAATTAATATTTGAATATTACCTTTATTGGTATATTAGTGCAATCCTTCTGTCGCCTTTCTGAATGAATTTGTCGATAACAGCGTCGTAGAATGATTTTTGACCCTGCAGTTCATCTAGTAAGCCTTTTTCGACTGACAACAGAGAAAGTGTGGAGATCCTATTCTCACACTGGGTGTTATACATTGTCGTCTTAATACGTTTCAAACAAGAGAAGGTGCACTCAATAGTGGATGTGCTTACTGGTATTGTTGATATCAAACAACACAATTTATATGTTTCTTGGAACGCTTCTTTTGCTAAGTCTGTTTCTTCCAGGAACTTCATAATTTCAGTCACAGTATTATCTGAAAAGTCTGATAGTCTGTAAACTGACACTAATTCACTCCGAAAATATCCAAAATTGAAAAGACTACCATAGCTTGACTTAAGTGACAAAAATAAACTTTCAGGAAATCGAGATTTGAAGATTTGAAATTTTTTTGAATCTAGCAGCTCAATAAATTGCAGCTCATTAAGATCTTGAAACCTCAGCTCCATTTGCCCAACCATGGTGTCAATAATTTAATTATAAAGACGCACATATTTATTTCTTGGATTCAATGAGCCATCTTCTCTACGTCTCTTCTTAGAAGCTTCTACGTTGTCATCGTCTTCTCATTTTCTATACGTCTCTTCAAAGTTGTTTCTAGCATCTTTGAGGTGAGAAATCGTCTCTTTTACTTTATCGTTGCAGTATTTCACATCGAAAGTTTTGGTTTGAAGAATTTTGAATAATGTGTCGGTGAGAGAAAAAATGTTGCTGAAAACCTTCAGTAGAAAGGCGAAATCGAAATCTCTCAATGATGACCCATACCCTTTAGCAGTCACGAAAGCATCAGTATCCCAACTATCTGGATTTTCAGCAATATTCTCAAAAAACTGTATGAGTTCTGTTTTATTTTCATTCACTGTGTTCACAATTCTGAAATTATAACTCCACCTTGTACTGACAACTGTTGGAAACCGCTTCTTTACCTCAGATTGATTAAGAGCGTTAATGCGTTTCGATGAATGTGAAAAGAAATTTGGAATGCCATTCAATGTCTTAAAAAATATATTGCATTCTGTTATATGATTCACAGACTGTGAAAGAACTAGATTGAGTTTGTGAGCATAACAGTGGATGAAGAGTGCACCTAGGCTAGGCACCTCTTTTTCACAAGCGTTTGTACACCATTTAAATGTCCAGAAAATGTAGCGGCTCCATCATACGCTTGTGCTACAAGTTTTCGCTCACAATTGAAACTCGAAAGGATTCGAAAAATATGCTCACTTAAAATAATTGCAGTGCGATCACTGCTGACATCTAAAAAAACCAATAAATCCTTCATATATTAGGCCATCTTTCACATATCAAAGGACTGTCGAAAGTTGAGAGAGCTTTGCAATGTCCGTAGTTTCATCCAACATTATTGCTAGAAAAAAAATGCATAATTTATTTTCGACTTAATCTTATCTAAAATTACATCACCAGCACATTCAGTGATGTTGTTTTGAATTTTATTGGAGGTTCCTTTAAACGCTCCCTTACTCTGGAGATGAAAGTCCAATTTACTATCGTAATTAGAAAGTAACGGCATTAGTTCAATGTAGTTTCCCCGGTTAAGGGAATCTTCCCGTTCATCGTGACCTCTGAATGGCAGCTCTTGCTTAGCCAGAAAACAGCACACATCAAATATTCGTTTCATTATTTCCCGGTTTGAATCAACCTCTGCATTATGTTTTAAAACGTCTAACCTCTTTTGCTCACTCAGTTGAAAATCTATTCTGGTTTTCCCGAAAGTTTTTAAATTAGTTATTGCGGATAGGTGTGAATGAGTCTTTTCATGGCTCATCTTGGCTTTGTGAAAATTGCTTATATCACAAAATCCGTTATTATTCCACACTCCTTGATTTGTTTCGAACAACACACAAGGCCAACAATACAGACTATTTCTTGATTTTCATGGAGTTAACCATTTTGAAGAAGTATAATATTCTGTTTTGAAATGACGTGTATAGTCTTTCATTTTTGTTTTAGCAGAAATGTCTGGAGTTGGCCTACCTTTCATTATTACTTGCTGGTTTTCTTCAAACGTGATGGCTCCAAACGAAACTGCGAATAATCGGTCGAGAGCACAGCATTGAGAAAGGTGATCGGCACTGCTACATCCCACTGAACTACCTTAACTAACCCTGCTACTTGTCTCAGGTCCCTTCCACAAGCTTTGTTGTGAGGGAACAGTTCTCAAATCCGAGTCCCCTTCCATAGTTCACACTTTCAAACACTGTCAAACTAAATTGACAATCGGACACTTTAACACTTCACAAGATCTTTTTCATCAATGGGAACAATTATATGAGCTTAACAACCACAACACTACCACTTATAAGAAGCAAACCAAAATTACATTTACCTGTGACAGAACGCCAAGTGTTAGCATATATCTTATTATAGAGACGGAACAGAATTTTTTAAATATTTTTAGCCTATTTACAATTTTCAAAAATCAGTGGCTAATTTGTAATCCACCCTTAGATTATTTTTAATTTGTGAATTTAAAATATTATTTCTCTTGAAATAGATTCCCGGGTATACATTTTGAATTAAATCTTCAAAACCATTAAAAAAATCAAATGTTCCAAAATCTGTCATAGTTAAAATACCTTTTAATCAATTTACTATAAAATCTAACTTACATTATTGATAACTTAATAATATAAAATATACACCAGATACCAGGTTTTAACAAAATTTTAAATGAAAAAGTTTACTTTAAAATTATTTATTTGAGTAAAAACTAGCATATAAAATTATGTTTATTGTAAACAACTTACCATATAAATCAATTTTGGACCAAGTCTTAAGATATATTTTTAAATACTTCAAATTTGAAAAAGGATGTGTTCAGTAAACTAACATTAAACAATTTTTTCCCCCAAAAATATGTATACATTATTATTTGCCATATTAAATACTCCCAAGATAGACATTTTGAACAGAATCATCAGAGTCTTTTTCGAAATAATCTGAATTTTCAAAAAGTTCTCGTAAGCTACACTTAAATAAATCTTTACACAAAAATCAAGTATGGAGCCCTACAGTGTCATTTGGGAGTCAAACTTTCCTCACATAGGCACGTGTTTAGACGTTGATGATGCTATTGGAAACGCATTAGGCACCGATGTGGCAAAATTTGGAAACTCTTATGATACAGTTGGTATTAAGTGAACAGTATTGAAACAGATACGGACAAACTAATACTCAAATTAGGTCTTTATTCACATCAATCCTTTAACACGGTATTGGCTTATTTAAAGCAAGTCGTGTAACCAAATTGATTTAAAATAAAGATATAAATTCAACCTATGTAAAATCGAAAGTTGCAAGGCAGATGTGTGTTTGTTGTCAAAAGTGTATAATCTTTGTCCAACACAAAATAAACACTAGAAAATGAGTTACCCTTTGCCACCATTGGATGGTAGACCTATAATAATTATTAAATTTGGTATACAAACTATTGACAAATCTCACAGCCCACTTTGGTGGTCACATGATTTAGGGCACTATTGTATAAATAAACTAGACCGCCGATGACAAGAAGATTGATGGTCGAGGCTCAGTCGGGTGCATTGAGATTTAAAAAAGAAGAGTTTTTTCACTCTCCTCCCACTCAAATGCAGGTACAATTCCTTTAAATATAGACTTCCTCACCCCTAAAACCAATGGTGGGGTTAGTATATAAGCGTGTAGCCTGAACACGTGGTAAGAAGATATTACTGCTCAAAGTAGGGCTATGTCCGGCAGGCCTACTACAAAGTAACAATGTCCTATTTATGTAAACTGACAGATGTACTTTTATCCCGTACTAGACAAAGATTTACAAATCAGCGATATCAAAATCTAAGATGAACAAGTCAAACATACAAGGTACAGTACATAGATGGAATTTCAAAGTTCATTAGTAACTATTAGGGACTCTTTAGGGACAACGAATGCTAATGTGTGCCTAGTTTTGTTTGGTTTACAAAAATAGCCCAAAACTACTGACATTGATTGGTTTCTTAAAATAGTTCTTGGCTTTACTCATATTTGAGAAAGAGTCAGGATAAATATAGATAATAATAGGAGTACGTTATGATTTGTGTTGCCTATTTGAACCCACTTGTTTAGATTTTGTTTACTCCATTTAAATAAAGGAAATGTCAAATCTACGTCTTTATTAGTGTTTTTATGTCGATTTTAACATTACAAGTCTTATTAATATTGTGACGCTTTTTACTTAATTCGTTGTATTGAACCTAATAAATTTAAACTAAGTTTAAATATGTTTGGAACATTAATCAGCTATTATGACAGGCTACATGTTTCAGCAATTATTTTCTTGCAAGTGTTTAAAGATTCTGGCACTACCAGCGCCACATAAATCAACACAAGGGGCCTATATCCATTTTAAACAAAATTATTAGATACATTTTTTGAAAATATGTAATTAAAATATCTTATAAGTAATCTACCCTTAATTTGAGCGCTAGGGTCAAAATTTGAAAAACAATCCTAAAGTAAATATATATATATATATATATATATATATCTGAATATCAAGTTTCAACCAAATTCTGAAAACCGTTTCATATCTGTGACTTGGGGAGAAACAAAATTAGAGATCAACTTTTTGTGTTAGGGGGCACTAGTTTGAGGTATGAATTTTCACGATTACAATACTTTCTCTTTATATGAGAAAGTAAGAACTAAACACAAAATCTTGTGTTATATAATTCCACGAACGGCTATCCTGGACCAATTAACTAACGGACGTGACTGATTGTAGACCAGCCATTGTAAGACGCGTAGGATTAATTTTATAAAAAAGGATATTGGAAATGAAATGCCAGAAAAAGTAATTGAATGAATAAGAATTAAGAAGGGTATTTAGTATTAATGTGTTTTACTACCCTTTTGGAATGTACACATATTACACAAGGTGTTCCCGGATCAAACAGCCAAATTTGGATAGGGGTCAGAGATCAAAAATATACCTTAATATTTTCTTTGGGGATTATCTCTTTTTTGCTTTCTTTTGGGGCAAACAGCGAAAAACGTTTTAATGCATGAAAAGGGAAATACTGCAACACTAAATATTTTATGTTTATAAAAAATGATATAACAATTGGGCAAAATTGGCCAGCTTATACGATTATATGGGGCGAAGGCCACCATTTTGAATAAGATACATAACATGTTTTTTTATCTTTAATATTTTTATTCTGTTTATTTTTTTAAGGTTTGATCGAAAAGGAAGTGAAAACAAATTAATCACCAAATTATATTTTTGAATGGTTTTATGAACCATACAACTTAGAATGCGAAAAAAGTATCTATACTTTACTAATATCAATATTTTCCTCTCGATACTAGTATTTTTTTACTGATATTAGTACTCACACTCCAGAAATGGATCTGTATCGAAAGAAACATTTTTTTTTGTTATCTTCCCTCATGCTGGGATTAAATGTTTACTATGGTTGAAGAATGATAAAAGATAGATTGAAAAAATATATTACTAATTATATTTAGCTATTAAATAACTTTCTATCAGATACATTTTCATAGACATTTGAAATCTGGTATGATAAAACCTTTGATAATATCCATCATACAATACTATCCCACCTTCCAAGTTCCAACACATAACATAGACGTGATAGTCCTAAATATAATATAATATGGTTAAATCATTATAACTTTCAGTGTTCAAGTAAATATGAATATACAATTAATATCATGCAAAAGTTGAAAATATTACTTGATGAAACCAATTTTTTTACATATTAAAATGTTGGTACCGTTACTCACTGTTATCGATTTTTTTCTTTTGATACCACACCCCTTAATACAACTTCCCCAAATTTGTCTGTTTAATCTGGGAATACTCTGTATAAGGGGGTAGGAACGAGTGTTATAAAATGTCAAGGAGATGTTCCCTTCGTGTACCAAGCTGACCTTGCATTGTTCGACCAAGACAGTGGCTCCCAAGCTCTTTTCGCTTGCGTACTCCTTGCCAGCCTATTTACATAGATCGTACCCTTAATATTAGCGAAATGTTTAATTAATACACTGGTAATTTTTACGGATTTATTTGTTGCAACTGAAAATAAATGAGCCAGTAATGGGATAAAAAAACAATGTAATAATAAGTTGAATACAGAGTGCATATAAATATAAATACATTAAAAAAGCAAAAGTTACGATAAAAACTAACATATTTAATTATTTATTAAGTTAACAATAATTATAAAAAATGTTTTAGTTTTGATATCGAAATCATTTTCTCAAGATCAAATATAGAAGAAAATCCCCTTGCAATTGCGTTGAGTTAATTTTTCAATTTGTGACTGATCTTTTTTCTTACACTGCTGGAATAAGTATATTTTTTCTGCCATTATTCAAATATTTTCGCGTGTCTTGGTACGTACTCCCGGAGGTACGCGAGCCCTATGTTGGGAACCACTGGACTATGGCATATAGCAAGGTGAACAGAGTGTACCTACATAATCATAGGGAGAGAGTGGGAGCCATTTTAGAAGACGCTCTCTTAATACTCTCGTTCGAGTCTCGAACCCCTGTATCCTCATCACTTGTGGGCTGGACTAGCCGTGCTGTACATTTATATCGCGTCCCACCGATGTGTGTCAGTTTCAGAGAGCTATAGAGCTAATTTCCAAGATATTAATTAGTAGCATTTTGTATAACTACAGCATTTTTTCCTTTACCTTGCGAACATAATACAGCTTCACTGGCGGAAAATTTGGAAAAAATAGATAAATAAAGCTAGCACTCAACCAAGTAATTTATAAATAAATATTTGATAATTGTACTTTCCTTTTGTATTTTATTTAAAAAAATAGCACTTGATAATTCTCATAAATAATTTAGTGATTATATAACATTGATGAGAAACATTAGTTACCTGTGTCATACTTTGAAAGCTGTGGAATATTCATTCATAGATCCTGTATAGCGCAAGTATTAACCTACCATGAGAAAATAACAATAATAAAAAGATTGTACGAAAAACCACACGAATGATTGGTGAATAGAAAGCTTTTTACTACATAAATGAATAGTTTTAAAAATTCGCAACAAAACAAATCAAGGGATAAAAAAAGTTACCGATAACGTAAGTAGTTTTGATTTAAAAATCGGAAACCATTGGACATTTTAAGCACTTAAACCGCGGTTTAATGCATTCCGATTAGCACCCCCCTCTCCCCGTCAGTCAATTACTCCTACCCTCTCCCTTCAACCCTCAGTCACCCTGCTCCCTCGTGGCTGTTTTCGGCACACACAATGACGTAACCATCCCAAATACACATTCTAGCTGTGAGGCTAAATAATGATTGTATTTTCGTTGAAAACAACTTCGAAGCGACCATTTACACAAACTTTGACTACTTTGGTTATCTCAAGCTACTTAAATGATCTACCACAAGAGAGTATTAATAGTCAATTTAAAGTAAACACATAGGCACTGGCCTGAAATCTTAGCTCGGTCTGAAACGTCTCTGTTGCTGAGTTTAAGAGTCCCAGCTTTGGTTCCCCACATATTATTGGTTTAATTAGGTCCTCTCCTTCCAGTGCCGCATTCATGGCTGGCGTACATAATATTGTTTCTATATTAGGATTAAGTTAGTTTATAAATCGTGTTTTTATATAATAGGTGGGCTCAAAAATTGCACATTAACTATACAAAATTCATGATAATAATCAGGAGGGATCCATTGCTTAGCCATAATTGTATACCGGCTGATTGCTAAGCTCATCGTCTGTCGCTTCTCAGTATTTCTAACTACGGCCTGCAACGTTACTTTGTGTGGCCTGCACATTAATTTAAAATTTCGTGATTTTACTAACAAATATGACAAATTAAATATATAATCAATGCGTGTATTTGAACATATGAACAAGCTCATTTATAATGTTATATGTGTACAAGCATAAGCTTGTGTTTACGGTAGTTATATGACTAATAAATGTATTTTTGTGTGAAAATAAAATTCATTATTTGGTAAATTTAGATTTTTATCACATGTTAGAGATATTACAAATGTCCATGTGATCGTCGGGGAGAAAAGTTGGCCCACCTTTGTCTTAAGAGAATTTCAGTTCTGAAGCAATAAAAAATAAATAGTTTGATGAACCGAGACTTACACTCTCTTTATCTTAAAATAGAGGCGTTACTAACAACTACTAATGTTTGGGAAACGAAATAATATCCACTGTTGTGGAAACACTCCACCAAAGAGCATAGGCGACATAATATACACTGTTACAGAAACATTGAGATAATAGGAACATATGTGCCCGCCACAGAGCATAGCAATCAATGTCATATTTCAAAGCTATTCACAGGTCTGACACATTAGCTCAGTCAGAAGCGAGTCTGTATATTGAGAAAAGCGATTCTTGACATAACCAAAAAGTTGCTCATTGGTGAAATGTGGGGTTGTCCTTTCACAATGATGAATTAATAGCCGGGGGTCGGATGTTGTGTATTTTTTACATTTAGTTAGCTTATAAGTAGTATGATGATATACTCAGTCGGTTTAAAAAGTGCAGGTTAAATACTTCAAATACATTAAAATACTACGATCACATTAAAATGTAAGTTTTTATTATCTTATTGACAAGGGATGTGTCTATTCATTTCACCTCAATTTTAGCTTGAACCATATTTTGAAATGGTAAACCACAGTAATGGAGGATTTCTGGACATCTGAAACACATCTCAGCACTACGGTAGATGGCCACCTTAAAGTTGCAACACATGGAAAGGGCATTTAAGATTTGAGTGTTCGTTCCCAAAAAAATTATATTTTAAACCATAATATCTTTTTTTTTATCATTACTGTTGAAATTTTGAGAAAAATTCTGAATTAAATTTTCAAAAAAATGTATTTTTTTTGTCAGCACTTTGTTTACTTTTTTAAACCACTGCATAGGATATAGGACATATATTTGAGGGGATGAAATGAGTAGGTTTATTAAGAGGGACCTGAGCCTAAATTTACTATAAGTAAGGATAGAAAGCCATTATGGTGACACCATATTTAGGTGGACTGATGTTTAAGCAATGGGATTGTCAAAACAATCCCAGTTTACCTAGCCCATTTATGCTTGAAATTTGTTTTCTAGAAAATTAAACTTTTGACAGTAGTTAACAGATACACTTCAAGGCAATAACTATTGGAACCAATTATATGATAAGCCTAGTAGCTGGCGTAGCTTCTTCGAATAAGTAATCAATATGGATGTTTCAAGACAGTGAATAATGGATATACTTCAAAACTATATCAAGAGAAATTATTCAACAAAGTATCTAACGGAAAATTCTTCAATACCATAGCTATTGGAAACTATTTCAAGAGAATACATTATAGTAAAACTATTCACGTGAATTAGTAGAGCGCTACTGCTCATAGTGGCAGAATCGAAGTGATATCGATTTTATGATAGACCTACGCCGGGATATATATATGTGTTATGCGAGTTGGCCACTAATCGACCTTAGTCACTTTGAATGACCTCAGAACCAAAGAGTCCATATCAACAACGATCAATTGGAATATTAGATAGATGATTACGCATGAATCAGAAATTGTATCCTAGTGTAAAGCCAAGATTTTTTGCATTTTTAATTTGATAACAGCGAAATAATTGTTAGGACTAGGAATTAAATCCTGTTTCATTCTGAATTAAATAAGGTCTATATTAATATGGCAAAATGGCATCTCTGGTTTTAATTTAACTGTATTCTAAAGAAGATTCAAGAAAACAACGCTAAGATGCAACGCCTGGTTAAAACTGTATTAGTTATCTAAGATACTTGTTATTCGTAGGAGTAGGCGAGTTTTTAAGTGGCTAAATTAAATTTTAATTTAAATTATTATTAGACCTAATGATTTGATTGATTCCAATAGTTCTATTCTACTGTAATAACTTATATTAATACGTTTAACTACAAAACTAATATGTTGGTTAACCTGTCTAAAATCAGCGCCGATAAACGGTGCAATACATATTTGACCAAGCTTACGATATTTAAATAATTTATCAGTATTTCATACTGTAGTCTATACAAAAACTATTATTTCAACCATTTTATTTTTCATTTTAAAGTATGAACATATACTTTTATAAGCATCAAGTATTGAATTAGAATAAATATCGTATTAAGATAAATTAATAGAGAGAGACTATATGAGGCGCATGCGCAGCTGCACATAGCGGAATGGAATTGAAACAGAAGAAGTGATCATGTGAGATTATTATTCTAAGGACTAGTAAACATAATGTGAATAATTTCAAATTTCTAATGGCTTTTGATTCTTACATTTTCATATAGGGTAGCTGGAATTAAAGAAGGCTTATTTTGGGGAAATATTAATTCCTTACAATTTTTTGTAGTTTTAATTTCTTAAGGACATGAGCGATGAAATCCTTTTAACTATTTTTTTTGTAAGCTTTATTTTTATTTGAGTTTTATTCTTATTTTTAAATCATGTTTAGTTATTTCCAATTTAAAAGCCAATATTTAGATTTTCTAAACTTTATTTACAAAATTACTTACTATGTATTAAAGTTAATTACATTCTTATTTTAAGAATGTGTGTTGTTTTCATATGTTGCGAAGCGGGTTGCATCTTAACTTGACGAACCTAAGCAGTTTAAGCACTATCACATCTAGACGCCAATGTGCAAAATAGAAAGTGAGGGAGGGGGGAATGAGAAGTTCACCCTGAGAGGGATCTTGTCTATATGTTTATAACCCTTTCCCTCTTCCTCTGACGAGTTTACACAGTCACTTTAATATTTGCGACTTGAAAACGTTGACTTGGTTTTTTTATTTGACCTTTTTCTCGTTTCCTATTCTTTATAAACATATGCAACCACGGACTTTTTTAATCTACATCCTGGCAAGAGGACTCCTACAGGACAGTTTCGTGACCAAGACAAATAGCCTGAGTTGTAGAGGATTTATAAAAAAAATACGTTTACTAAAAAACTACTTAAAGATAAAAAATTATAATTTTGTGGCACTGTGGGGTCAATTTTAGAATTATTAAAAAGTTGAAGGTGTTTGTTTCAACGCTATATTTGTAAAAGTCGCGGAGTAAAACTTAAATTCATTATCATGGGAAAGCCTATCTTGACTGGCAAGATAACGTACGCCAACACTGTGGGAGAGTTTGTAGCTCCAGGATTGGCCTCTAAAGTCGCCCAAGAACTCACAATCTCAACTGATAATATCCGCGGAAGAAAATAATACTCGCTAGCGAGTCCATGATAGCTTACATTTGATGTTTGGTTTGACTGGTAACACTTTAAATATTCAATTTTACTTTAAAATTAAACAAAATGTATTATGCTATTAACATTTTAAAATTATGAATAGCCTATACTCGAGCTTGACTTAAACTCGATATGTTTTTGAATTACTCGACCAGAAAGATAAAACCCCAAGCACGCTAAATATGTATATAGTGAAAAGAATGAGAACACTACCAAAATAATTATTTTGTTATATCCATATTTGGAAACAAGTCAGTTGCCATGAAATTATTATTTTTTAAATGAGTAGTATAGCCATTATAGTAGCTTATTTAAGTAGTCTCTAAAAATGTTTAGCTTTGAATTATTCAGAAACATGCACTAGAGGTAGAGTAGTTTTGTTTTATTCAATGAAATGGGAACAATAAATATTTATGCTGTGTAAATCCTTATTTTTCAGTAGGGTAATAATTTGTGTTGTATTGTGTTTTGTATAGTATTCACCTGATTTTCTTAAAGTGAACATAGAAAGAGCCATTCATTTTAGGTTGATTAGTTAAGATTTAAGTTGGTCCAGAGGTCTAGTAATCAAGAACTTAAGATGTGAGACACACTGACAAAGAGCAAGACAACGGGAAGCAACGCCCCCTTTTTTTACCTAGTGTAATTCCAGGTGTGACGCTAAATATAATCTTAAAAACAAACATAATTTATATTAATTTTATATATTTAGTCCTATGATCTAATCTCATTATATTATTATTATATCAAGCTTCATCTCGCCATGCAAACTACACACTATCGGAATTCCTCTGCAACACTAGGAGAATACTTGGAATGAAGAAACTTTTTTAAAAATACAAACACATTTTTTAGCGCTCAATATTGATAGTATTTGTTTGACTCTTTCGAAACAATTTACCTTGAAGCAGAAGATAATGCAAGGCTTATTTATTATTTCACTACATCGGATTTACACAGTTTTAAGGGGAAAACTTGCTTCAGTGGCCACATGGTCTAAAGTGTCATTATCACAATATACTGGACTACCAGTGACAATGAGATTGAGGTTCAAATCCCGGTCTGGTGTACTGAGGGAGTTTCGCTTAAATTGTTTTCCTACGCAAATGTGGGTACACTTCCTCTAAATTCAACCCTCCTCATATCTAACTCATCATAGTAATTAGTATAAATGCGTATAACCTGAACAGGTTGTGAGACGAGACTAGCCATGAAAGTCAAGAATAGCAAATATACTAAGTTTTGATTTTAAGATAAGAATATTTTACCAATATAGTTAAATAAAATTTTAACTTTGTATCATATTTATTTAATTTTATTTAAATATGTCTAGGCTAGGAACCCTTTCTTAGAACCACACAATTTATTTAAAAGTGAACATTTGCTTGTGAATATTGCGCTAAATTATCCAGTTACTTGACTGACAGTATCCCATGATTGGAAACGCACAAGATACAGCTGCTCGCAGGTACGTAGCCGAGCAAACATATATACATAATAGCACTTATATATTAAACTACTTTAACAATTCCGTTTTATACATTTATCAATGAAAAACCTTGATATGATTATAGAAGAAGGTTTTTATGACATGGGCTCGAACTTGATATTTGCGATTCCACAAATTATGTTTTAACTCAATTGTTATTTTCATTTTACAGAAAAAAACAACTAATTATTCTGGGCCGTTGTACCTGAAAACAACTAGAGGTGTGGGGAAGTGAAAGGGATGGTTGGAATCTAAAAGGGGAGGGGGTGAATAAAAACAGAATCAAAACTTAATCACATACCACAAAAAGAGCTACAAACGGATACTAAAATAAATAAAAAACATAACTGAAAAAAAGGATGGTATCGATCATCGGATTGATTGATATTTTATTGGTTGATATAGTTTGGTGGTTTATGTCAATTTCCGCCGATCACTCCCCTCGTTCCCCTCACCCACAGAATACTCTCCCGTGCTGATCCCCTTAACGGAACGTCAGTCAGTCTGCAGGTCGGATGGGACGAAAATGAACGAAGGAGGGATGGGAAGGGGAGGGGGACCTAGTATTTTTCATTTTATTTTTGGTTCCCATACACTTCCCAGACACAACGGCGGGTCCCCCACCCCTCCCTATTCTGCTGTGTGACGTCACGCGATTAAAAAATACTGCATCGCCGAGTATTAATTGTTAATGGTACAGCGCAGCATCCGCGCGGTAAATGGACGCCACGGTATACACCGCGGGAGTCGGACATGGACACAAGTTTACATACAAGTGAAGGGCGAGGGAAAAAACCCGGTAAAAAATCAGCAAATCGAATTTACATGTTCTATCGTCTGATAAGGGTATACAGTGTTCAGATAGTGTTATATTTGTTGTTGTGTTTTGGTCCTTTCTCTGTGGGGATCTGTTGTACGTCAGTCATCGTTAACACTCAGGATGTTAAATAATCGATTATGGATGCTAGAATTTAATAAAATAAATTTGTTCAACACGTTTAAATAAATTAGTTTGTTTATTATGGTACTGTTGCTCTAAATAATTTGTGTTTTTGTTTTGTACTAGTTCTAAATAATTGTTCGAGTCGTTCGGAAGTGGAACACATTCTGTTTTTAGTTTGGTGTGGATAATAAATGCAGAGTAAATAATAAATGCAGAATAAAAGCAAACATAGTAAATGTGTTTATATTATTTTTTAGGTTAGCCTAATTAAGGTAGGCGTATCACAGAAACAGCAGGTAGCACTGATTAGATCAAGGTGTCTGATGTGTGTTTCCACCGTAGGTTGTTCGAGATCAATGCCATCTATGGTCTCTGCCAGCTTGTAAGCAGATACCCACGACGAGTGTGTCGATACAATATTTACATTCTCTGGAAACGGGTGTCAACCACATAGCCCTCCAGTCGATGAGGTCCCACACCTCATATAAACGTTCCAAGCTCGGGGACCATATGGTCCCACCTATATGTCTCCAAGATATTTCATCATTAGTTAAGCTAATCTTCTGAGGAGGTTGGGTCAACTTGAAAAACTTTGATATAATTACCTTTGGGTTGATCAGCTCTCGACACACTGTGCGGTTAAACATCGAATAAAACTCCTCCGAATTTTTATTGCTGGAAAACGAGAAATAATTTGTTCTTGACATTCACGCCGATGATGACAAGTTTGCCGTCAACTTCATCCAGGTGAAACATCCGTATTAAATACCGGTTATGGTGACTGCCTTCACCATCCCTAATCTGATCATGTAACATATTTATGGTACTTGTTGACTTTCGATGATGTGTGACTGCCAGCAGACTAATTAATATTTTGGACGACTCGCTGTGGGGACGTTCTATTATATCCACTGTTAATGACGGGGGAGGGGGGGGATGATGATGGAAAATGCAAAATGATTTAACGTAGCCATTAGAAGGTCAGTAGGATGCCGACGTCTTTAAACATAAGTTGTAATATCGCAACACCTTGGTGTGGTTGTTTATGTAATTGGTTGGGGATAATATGCCGAGAAACCTCTTAATAGGAATGTTCTGGTAGCGGGGAAAAAGGTAAATGAGACAATAGTGACCGCCAATTTATGATGTTATGCCTTTAAGTTGTACTGTAACATTATGAGGTATAATGTTACAATGGGACCACGCCCACGACGAACATTAATGGATTTATCGCTTCAATTCTTACTACCCGCCCCAATAAAAATCAATTAATCTTAGGATCCCTACAATAGTATTGTTCGCTGTTGTAG
>CABFOW010008065.1:0-11874 GCA_902141385.1 Timema californicum | reverse complement strand
ACACACACACACACACACACACACACACACACACACACACACACACGTTCAAAGAATGAATAGTTTCTCTAGATATATTGGATACATATTCAACACCCAGATAATGGCTAGGCATTCTTGCTCGTTGATGTGGTAGCTTCGTTTGGTTGCATGACAGTTTTGCATCTCCTTCAATTTGGGTTGTGAAATGCTTTGATGTCTTTAAATAGTTTTCTTGAAAGTGGCTTGTCCTTGAATTCCCCATTTCCATTTCTGACTGGCTCCTGGATTGGTGTTGTCTGCTCTTTAGTCCTGGTTTGAGATGTAGTCTACTCAGACAAGATGCTCTACCAATTGAAGAGTTTGGTAAAGAGGTATCCGCCTGCCTCAGATCTACTCACCCAAAACATCTACAGGCTGACTCCATGTTGGAAGCCCCAGGCTCGGATGATCAGTGATCCCTAAAGTCAGGGGGGAGGGGGAGGTTAGCTCGACCCACTGTACAATAAGTGGTTGGTAGAGAGTACCCAGTTTCAGCAGGGAATAGCTGGTCACAAGATTCCCGCTGGGCAACTTAAGGTATATTCTTTGTGAAACCGTTTCTACACCTAAGGATGAGTTTGCTCTTATGATGCTGGAGAGGTCAACTCCCACTCCAAGGGCCAGGAAAAGTTTGAGGGTGGGGGTGAGCTACCCATTGATGGCAGGTTCACTGACTAGCAGTGGTAGGTATTCCGCTGCGTGCTCTTGCACATGTGGCTCCACTTGAGGGTGTGGTTATGGCGGCACTGTGTAACAGAGTACTTAATCCCTCGGGTGGAGCCATAGCACAAAATCTCTGACTTATATGTGTGGAGTTAGAGTGTTCTATTCCTGGGGTGGATCTCAATCCACTAGTGAGTGTCCTTTTTAGCTCTTTGTCTTGTGGTGAGTGAGCTGGTGATCTCCGGCATTCTGAGGAGGAATTCTTGAAGCCATTTGCAAGTTACAAGGAAGTAGGAGTTGTCTTTGTTGCACCCTCTCTGAGTCCTAATACTACCCGACCATAAAAGGTAAATATAGGGAGAGGGTAAACTTAACATACATGAAGAATGGAAATAATAATAATATGTAAATTCAACAAAATGAGCAGTTTATTCAATTGAAAGATAAAGCGCAGTTAACAGTACATGGTCTCATTATATCATAATGAGTTCTGTTGGAAATTATACTCGAAGTAAACAACTTTACTTAATTCAAGTTGCGCAAGTGTTTTAACAAAAGGAAACATAATTCCATCATTATATTGATAGACCAGTCTATATGAGACAATACTGCAGCATATATATTTAAATGCGATACAAAAATCTAAGGGCCTAAAGGGCGCCTTGATATGGTTCCAAAGGTTTCGTAATTCACAGAAAATGATATCATAAATATAAAGTAATTTAAATTTTGACGACTACACTACAGTGTTTACAAAACGTGAGGGTTTGACTACCAGACCTAAGCCAAACTCCCACGGGACTATCCGATCTGACTGAGAATAAGGGACACACAAATAAACAAAACTTTAGCTGTTCAAACAGAACTTACGTTACAAAAGATTAAAGTTATCCTAATTCAAATTCCAATAAAAAGTTACATCGCGTTACGTTAATTCAAACCATAATTTCAAATATGAAAAGTTACTTAAAAAAAAACGGGAATACTCTACAATTCCAAACAAATACATATTAACATGTCAAATTCTAATTAGCACCTAACTGAAAATATTTACAAGAATAAATACAAAAGTACAAGTCCAGCGCCCGAGCGGCGACATTTTAAAGATAGAGTATTTGAATTAAATTGACGATTAAATTATAAATACTTTAGATTTTGAAACAGAATATTTTATGTAAAAAGTTTATAGTTAATAAAGAAGTTAGAGTTCATAACTCCAATTGTCTAAGCGACGATTTTGATACATTTTACAAGTATTTCTCCAGCCATTGTCCAGGTCTATGACAATGATCTGTCGTCGATCGTTGATCGTAGAGTAGTCAATTATTGCACGCTTGCATAGCCATTATATAGGGATTTCGTTGTTATGGGGGGATAAAAAACACACGAGGTGACGTCACGATGCCTGCAAAAAGTCACGTAGAACTTTGTTGATGTTGTTGATAGTTGTTCTCGTTCCATCGGAAAATTAGCACATTTCCAATCACCCGATGTTTTGAAGGAGTTTCTTCTTCCCTCCGTCAGAGGTCAGCTACGTAAGTATCTTCTAGCAGGCGTTGGTCGTTCATGTCCCATTACTTGCTAGTCAATTTCGAGCGTCGGAACGAGTTGTTGATACACCGGACCTCTCTTGCCCCAGTCGCCGGTCTTGGATTCCCGTGCGTCGTTCAGCCTAGCAGGATTCTATTGAAAGCAGATTCATATTGTAAATACTTGAACATATTATTTATTACATTGATTTGGGTTGAGTCGTGAAACATATTGTCCAGCATTGTTATATTATGTCTTCTTAGCCTACAAGAACTACAACAGCGAACAATACTATTGTAGGGATCCTAAATTTAATTGAATATATTGGAGCGGGTAGTATGATTTGATGCGACACATCCATTTACGTCAGTATGGGGCGTTGCCCAATTGTAACATTATATGACGTAATGTTACATCTTCAGCATCTTCAATGATCTTGAGATGCTCTGGGATGGGTAGACTGCCTTCCAAACATCACCACATCTTACTACCTCATCAGGCTATACCCATGTATGAAAATTACTTTAACAGAGTAAGGATGAGGAAATAATCATTTTATAGCTAATTTACACGTATGTGCTTGGAAGGAGACTGGAAAATAATTTAGGAAAACCACCCTCAGTAGACTCGGCCGAGATTCAAACCAATATATCCTCGTCATCAGCAGGCCAGTATAAAATGAGAATGATGCCTCAGAGTGTTCATCCACAGAAGTAGGTTCCCAGATGTGGCTTTTAAAATCTTGCATAGATTTGGTAAATTTGTAGATTTCCAGCTACTCTAATAACTTATTTTAAGTGTTACATGTGTTCTTCATATGAGTTGGAGTATATTATTTACTATATCATCCATATAAACAAAGTAATATTCTCGCTGGTATATGGTCGGGACCTGCTGGCTCTTCATCTTTTGAAATGTTTCAATTGCTCCTTTTTGCATGAAGGGCATAACCTACAGGATGGCCCAAAAGTCCCGCAGGATGGATTACAATATGTGTTCAATATTATGGTCACCATTGTCAAAACACAACTGTAGGCGTTTACCCATCACCATCCCTCGTTGGATGCAGGTTACCAGGTCCGATCGAATAACACGGTTCTCTGAAGCAATTTGTTCACGCAGATGCTGTGTGTATCTGATTTTCACACTGTACACGCTCGCTTTCAGGTGGCTACACACTGTAAAATCCATTGAATTCAGATCCGGGTATCGGGGAGCTCATTTCATGGGTCCCTTATGGCCAACCCTTTGAGGGATTTTTTAATCCAGCCAGTGACATATCTGCCTGGTATATTGTGGATGGGGGGAAGGAGGGGGGTTCCTCGTCTTGCATAGGCCACAGCCGATGTGAAACATTCATGTTCAAGTCGGCAAGTATTGCATCTCCCAACATTGCAAGATAGGTTTTGCTGTTGACAGTGTCTTTTAAAAAGTAGGGGCCCATGACACGGTCTTTCTAAAGACCACACAAAACCACGATGCAGTTGCTTGTTGGCAGTAAAACAATGCCGATTCTGGTTGGACCAGTTGCTGGTTTACTTCACCGTTCACATAAAAATTGGTTTTATGAGAGAACATGAGCTTGCACAAAAATTCTGCGGCCTCCATATTTCCCACAAACTACTTGCACCTTCTAAGTCAGTCAGTACTGTATTTGGTCAAATGGTGCAGTAATTCCAACTTATAAGGGTGAAGCTTGTGCTTATTCAATATGCGCTGAATGGTTGTTCGGGGAATGCCCAGTTTCAAGCTTGTTTGGTGTGTTGATATCTTCGGGCTTGAATACACCTTCTCCAGGACAGCTTCCTCCACCATTGCTGATGTGCATGGTAGTCCTACTCGTGGTGCATCCATCACATTACTTATGGTTTTGAATTTCTGCCAACAGTGAAGTGTGCTAATGGCTCTCGGTTTGGCTGCCATTGATTAACTTTTGAAGCGATGTCCCCATGGTAGTGGCCTTTGCATCCACATAGCAGAACCACTTCTACCCACTCTTCAGAAGTAAACATGGTTCACCAGCAAAAATAAATTGCAAAAATATCACAGTTATTGTAATCAACCTGGTGCAGGACTTTTGGGCCATTCTGTGTTTTTAACGCGATGAGACGGTTTGCAGGCTGTGTCTAAAGGAATCTGACAATATCCGGATTTTAGATCCAAACTCCTGAATATATTTGTTGTAACTATTTCATGTATAATTTGTGGGTTGATTATTTGCTTTCAGGGGCTCTGTTTAGTGGTTGGTAATATGTGAAAAATATGAGACATTTTCCTCATCATTCTACAATTACAATGGAAGTTTGTGCTCTGTGATTTTATCTAGGATTATTTGTTCTACTTGTTTTTATTTTGTGGGTAATATTAGTAGGTGGGTTGAGTGTCTGGTGTTATAACTGGTACTGTTCTGATATCCAGAAGAGTCTAGCTCGGAGTGAAGGGGAGAAGCTTGGTTTCTTGTGTGAGATTTGAGGTTTTGGTGAAGCTTTGTGAGGCTCTGGAGTCGGTAACGGCTATATGTGGTCTTGAAGGCATGTGAAAGAGTATTCTGGGCAGGCTTAACTGGGGTCACGGGTTGGGAAGGGGCATGTATACTATGTCTTCATCGCTGGGGGATGGAGTAATATCTATGTAAAAACTGTCCAAAACATTCATAACTTTGAGGAGGGGGTTGAGTAGCTCTGGGAGATCTGACAGGAAGTAGCTCAGTACTGTAGGGGGAGGGGAGGAAGGAAATATGTCTCTTTGCACTGCTTGAGCCCTTTATAGTATTTGTTCCAATGAGATGATGAAGAGTTGGATGATATGATTAGGTAAACTTATTTATGAGTTCACCAATAACAAGGGGGAAGAACCGTTTGTACAATGTCATCTTTCTCACGATGAAGTGGTGGACTCTTCAATGGTGTGAGATTCTCCATTAAGTTTTGCTTGAAACTTGACCTTCACTGGCGGAGAGCTGAAACTCTCTCTAAGCCTATTGAAAAGTTATTCCTATGTGTTTGAGTATTCTTGAAAACATTTACACTGTTACGTAGTATTGGGGCTTAATTTGCCCTTCAGAAATGTGGCCCACAGTTCCTTGGGTGTATTGTGCTTTTAAGGAGGATTTTGCTTTTTTTTGTATAAATGAAGAATGATCTTTCTGGGTGAAGCCAGCGAATCCTCAAAGAACTAACTCTACTTCTTTCATTTAATTTATACAGCTGTTAAAGATGAAAAAATTTAAGTTGAAATAATATTTTATAAAAACAACATTTCTGAACTGTAGGTTAATGTATTCTTTTTAACAGACGTTTTAAATGGGTAGTTTAAAATGCACAGAACAAATAATATGTTTCTGTAACAGTTTGTACTAGTTTGTTTCACTTATCTTAGGATCCAAGCAGAACTGTCTGTGTATATTGACTCAGTTTGTTGCTATATGCAGACACTTTGTGTTGTTTTGGTTCAAATTTCTAATTTAAAAAAATTATTAGTTGCCATAAATTGTTTTATGATATTGTTTATTTTTTTGTAAATATAGGTACAGTTTCTCAGTTATTAGCAAATGGCTCCATTTTAAGTTAAATAATATAGAAAGTCTGTAATGTGCACCATACCATTTATTATTTTAAATTATTATACAGGCCAAGGCCTCAATTTTTACCATTTATAAAACTCTTTTATCAAATATATTATGCATTTATATTAAAATATATATTAAAATTATAATTAACAATACTAATTATGAAATACTCTACCAGTTTTGTCATTTAAGGTGAAAATAGGTTTCAATTTTTAGTTTAAAGATACCCTGTAAAAGCAGAAACGATTATTGTGATAAATTTCCTTTGCAATCTCAAATAAAACTAAAATGGACCTCCATGTAAGACAATTGAAGCCAGTATCTATAACACATTGGTTTAGATATCTTCACCTTAGAATGTTTGAAAATGTTATTTTATCTTTTGGTTATTATAATTGGAGCTAATTGATATTGTTGGCTAAATGGAAATAATCAAAGCTCTATGATCAAAACGAACACCATATTGAGAAACAGTGTAAATAAACAGTACCTAATCCCAAATAGGAAATATACCTGTAAAGTGAAGTTAAAGATATAATGGCAACTTTTATAATTAGTATACACAAAAAATAAACTATATGTTTAAATTTTTTATAAATATTCAACCTTTATTTATATTCGTTCAAATAAATGTATTTTGCCAAGCAAATAAATTCAAAAACCTATATTTTACACTGCAATATTGAAACTAATATAATTTAATGCAATATAATATCCATATTTATTTCAAACAGAACATACATACGTATATATATATAGTTAAAGTTGACAGCCTTGTTGTGTTAATTATTTCAAAGTGTATTCTAATTGCTATTTATTATGATGTTCCAGTAAGGCTAGTACGGATAGGTGTAAAGATGAAAACAAGGACAGTAAGCAGGACATGAGCTTATTAAACAACTTGTCAACGAAGTTCTCCTTGCAACTTTGCTCTACACTATTAACTCATATTGAGCAGAGTGAGTCTATTAAGTATTGTTGATGGTTTTATTGTTAAAGAGAGTCTAGTGATTATACTGCTAACCTATATTGTTGTTACACTGGGTCAAGTAAGTATACTCCTTACCTACATTGTTTTTGCACTTGGTATAGTAAGTATAACTATTCATTATTTTTATGCACTGGGACAAGTAAGTAAAAATATCCTACATTGTTGTTACACTGGCTCCAGTAAATATAACTATACTACATAGTTTTTACACAAGGTCTGCTAAGTATAAATATCCAACATTATTTTTACACTGGTTCTAGTTAGTATACTAATAACCATTATTTTACATTAGGTCTAGTTAAAATACAGCTAAACTACACTCTTTACACTAGGTCTAGTTAGTGTAATTTTATCCTATATTGTTTTTACACTCGGTATAGTGAGTATACTTCTAACCTACATTATTGGCCAACGAGAGCTGATTAGTATACTGCTAACCTACGTTATTGTAATAATTGGTTTTGTTAATATACCGCTAACCCACATTGCTTTTACACTGCGTCTATTTAGTATACTGCTAAGCTACATTGTTGTTACACTGGTCTAGTAATTGTAATAATACTACATTATTGTTACACTGGCTCCAGTTAGTAAAAATATCCTACATTGTTGTTACACTGTGTCTAGTAAGTATACTGATAACCTACATTGGTGTTACATTGGTCTAGAAATTATAAATATCATACATTGTTTTTACACTGTGTCTAGTAAGAATAACTATTTTGGTATTTTACATTATTTTTACACTGGGTCTAGAAAGTATAACTAACCTACATTATGTTTATACTTACTGGGGCTAGTAAGTATAACTATCCTACAATGTTTTTACACTGAGTCTAATTAGTATACAGCTAACCTACATTGTTGTTATACTTGGTCTAGTAAGTATAGCTTAACTACATTGTCCTAACACTGGTTATAGTTACTATACTGCTAAAATACATTGTTTCTACACTAGGTAGAGAGAGTATACTGCTAACCTCCATTGTTTTTAAACTGGTCTAGTAAATATAATTATCCTACATTGTTTTTCTACAGGGTTTAGTTTGTATAGTGTTAACCTACATTGTTGTTACACTGGTCTAGTAAAAATATCAATCCTTAGTTGTTTTTACCCTTGGTATTGTAAGTATAATTATCCTACATTTTTGTCACACTAATTCTAGTAAGTATAACTATCCCAAATTGTTTTTTACACTGAGTCCAATAAGTATAACTACCCTCCATTGTTTCTAAACTGTGTCTAGTTATTATACTGCAAACTTAAATTGTTGTTTCACTGGGTCAGTATAACTATCCTGCATTGTTGTTACATTGGTCTGGACTCTAGTTAGTAAACTACTATCCTACATTGTGTGTACACTGGTCTTATTAGTATTCTCACATATATTGTTTTACACTGGCTCTATTGATTATACTGCTAACATATACATTGATGTTTTCCTGGGTCAGTATAACTATCCGGCATTGTTGTTACATGGGTCTAGTTAGTATACTACTAACCTACATTGGTGTTATACTCGGTTTAGTTAGTATTCTGCTAACCTACATTGTTTTTACACTGGTCATATTAGTATACTGCTAACCTACATTGTTCTTACACCGGGTCTAGTAAGTATACTGCTAACCTACTTTGTTGTTGGGTGACCTGGCGGTCTAGGGGTAAGGTGTCAGACTTCTATGCTGGCGGCCGGGGTTCAATCCCCGGTACCGGCACAGATTTATATGATTACCAAACCCTTCCTTCACCTCTGACAAGACATCTTGTGAATGTGGGGAAGCCAGGCCTCCACCGTGGTTCGAATTCCACGTTAAACTGTAGGTCCTCCATTTCATCTCACAATCACCCTACCATTACACATTAGCGTAAGTGCGTATAACCCGAACGGGTAGTAAGACCCGGTGCTAATAATAATAATAATAATAATAATAATAATAATAATAATACTTTGTTGTTACACTCGGTGTGGTTAGTATACGGATAACCTACATTATTGTTACACTGGGTCTATTGTGTATACTGGTACCTATATTGTTTTTACACGGGGCTAGATAGTATAACTATCCTACATTGTTGTTACACTGGTTTAATTAATATACTGCTAACCTACATTGTTGTAAGACTTGTCTAGTAAGTATAACTACCCTATATTGTTATTACACTGATACTAGTAAGTATACTGCTTACCTACATTGTTTATACACTCACTCCAGTAAGTATAACTAGCCTACATTGTATCTATATTGGGTTCTGTAAGTGTAACTATATCTACATTGTTTTTACACTGTGTCTAGTAAGTATACTGATAAAATATATTGTTGTTAAATTGGGTCTAGCTAGTATACTGATGACCTACAATGTTATTACATTGGGTCTAGTGAGTGTACTTCTTACCTACATTATAGTCGAACGGGAGCTGGTTAGTATACTGCTAACCTACATTGTTGTAATAATTAGTTTAGCTACTATACCGCTAACCCACATTGTTTTTACAATGGGTCTAGTTATTATACTGCTAACCTACGTTGTTGTTACACTGATCTAATAAGCATATTGCTAATCTACATTGTTTTTACACTGGTCTAGTAAGTAAAATTATCCAACATTGTTGTTGCACTGGGTCTAGTTACTATACTGCTAAGCTACATTGTTGTTACAATGGTCTGATAATTATAATAATCCTACATTGTAGTTACACTGGTGCCAGGAAATAAAACTATCCTACATTGTTTTACACTGGGTCTAGTAAGGATACTGATAATTTACATTATGTTACACTAAGTCCTATTATCAAGCTGCTAACCTACATTGTTGTTACAATAATCTAGAAATAACAAGTATCCTACATTGTTGTTGCATTGAGTCCTGTAAGTATAACTATCCTACATTGTCTTTACACTGGGTCTAGTAAGAAAACCTATCCTACATTGTTGTTACATTAGGTCTAGTAATTATAACTACACGTGATTTTTTATAAACTGGTCTCATGAATATACTGCTGTCCTGCGTTGATGTGTCACAGGTCTAGTTAGTATTTTTCTAACCTACATTGTTGTCACACATGAGCTAGTGAGTATAATCCTAAACTACATTGGGTTACGCTGGGTCTAGTAAGTATAATTATTCTACTTTGTTTTTACACTAGTTCTAAAATTACAACTATTCTTCATTGTTGTTACACTAGTCTAATTAATATACTGATAACCTACATTGTTGGTAAACTGATTCTAATTAGTTTACTGATAACATTGTTGTTACACCGGTTATAATTAGTATAACGCTAACCTACTTTTTTTGACACACTTGGTCTAATAATCATAACTATCCCACTTTTTTTTACACTGGGTCTAGTAAGTATACTGCTAACCTACATAGTTGTTACATTGGTTCTAGTAAGCATAACTATCCTATATTGTTGTTACTTCAGGTCTAGTAAGTATAACTATCCTTCTTTGTTTTTACACTGGCTTAGTAAATATACTACTGTCCTCCATTGATATTAAACAGGAGCTACAGTAGCCCCATGGCTTCTTTGGTGCTGACTGATAGCTCACAGCTGACTTCTGACAGTCAACATTTAGTTATATACCTAAATTTTGACTGTCAAAAGTGACAGATGCTAAACACTTGTTTTTGCATATCATCTGGTTCAGCGTAGGGATATGTAATTTGGTCTGGTAACTTTTTAAAGCTGTCAGTCAGCACCAAAGAAGCCATGGGGCTACTGTATTTAGTATACTGCTTTCCTACTTTGTTATCACACATGAACTAGTAAGTATACTTCTATGCTACATTGTTGTTACTATGGATCTAGTAAGTATTACTATTTTGCATTGTTGTTACACACATCTAATTAGTATAGTGCTTACCTACATTGTTTTACACTGTGTATCCCAAATTGTTTTTACACTGGGTGTATGATGTATAACTATACAACATTGATTTTATACTGGGTCTATGAAGTATACTGATAACCTACATTGTTGTTAGCTGGTCTACTAAGTATACTGATGACCTACATTGTTGTTAGCTGGTCTAATAAGTATAGTGCTAACATACATTGTTGTTAAACTAAGTTTAGTGAGTATAGATCTCCCGCAGTGTTGAAACATTGTGTCTATTAAGTATAACTATCCTACATTGTTTTAATACTGGGGCTAGTGATTAAACTGCTATCTTACATTGTTGTTTTACGGTGTCAGTATAACTTTCCTGAATTTTTTTTACATTAGTCTAGTTACTATACTCCTGACCTACATTGTTTCTACACATTGTTTGGTAATTATAACAATCTAACATTGTTGCTACAATGGGGTAAGTATAACTATCCTACAGTGTTTTTACACTAGGTCTAAAAGTATAACTTTCCTACTTTGTTTTTACACTGGTCTAGTGGAATATACTGCTGTCCTAGATTGATGTTACACAGGTTTTGTCAGTATAATTATAATCTACATTGTTGTAACACAGGAGCTAGTGAGTAAAGTGCTAAATTACATTGTTTCACCCTTGGTATTGTAAGTATAACTATCTTACTTTGTTGTTACACTAGGTCTAGTAAGTATGACTATTACGCATATTTGTTACACTGGTATAATTAGTATACTGCTTACCCACATATTTTTTAAGCATTTTCTCGAAAGTGTTACTATCCTACTTTGTTGTTACACTCAATCAAGTTAGTATACTGCTATCCTACAGTGACACTGGATCTATGAAGTATAACTATACTACATTGTTTTTTCACTGGGTCTAGTAATTATACTTTTAACTTACATTGTTGTTTCACTGTGTCAGTATAATTACCATGCATTTTTGTTTCATTTTTCAAGTTACTATACTCCTAACTTACATTGTTTTTACATTTTATCTATTAAGTATAACTGTAGCGTGTCAATCAGATTGATTGAACACCTACAAGAAAAAAGTTCACTATTTATCACTATTTATGTAATTGGGTGCTACGTTGGAATTATATCAAGATATTGAAGATAAAATACCTCAAAATTTATACTCTGTCGTATACTGAAACTACGTATTGCCCTACGTTCAAACACGTGGTTAGTCAAAAAATAATTGTATTTTGATAATTGCTGTTCT
>CABFOW010008064.1:8744-19943 GCA_902141385.1 Timema californicum | reverse complement strand
AAAAAAAACCTTGAGTCCAACATACTGCACTGACAGATGCATTCCAACGTTATAAATGTACAATGCTAGGGAATGTACAGCTGTTGTGGGGGTGAAATTCCCGACCACATATATTCTCGTATCGTGTACATCTGACAAAATACGAAGCTTTATTTGGGAGATGATGTCTACGAGGACTATTTGTCGAGACGTACGGGAAAAAAATGTTGTCGGCAAACTTTTTGCGAAACCTTTTAAAAAAAACCAAGATAAATATAATTTTTCCTCACCGAGTCTTAACACCCGTCCGTGCTATCTGTATATAATTATTCTATTAATGGGGTAAAGGTAGAGTTGTCTAGAGACCTGGAAAACAGGAAAAAATCGGGGAATTTGCTGGTCAGGGAAAATTCTGGGAATTTTATCAAATTTCTAGAATTTTCACATATTTTCCAAAAATAAAATACTCACCTTTCATTTACAATAGTCGAAATAACAATTTTCTTCCAGTTTATACGCACCGAGATTCCCTTTGAGCACAGTAATCCCTGCTGAACATACTATTCTTAATTCTCTTTAAATTTGCTCCGCCATTTTGAATTTTTTTTCGGGGGTTAGAATTTTTTGTTAACTTTTTGAAAATTTTCCGTTGGTTACAGGCTAGGAGCTATATGTGTGCCAAATTTCAAGTTTCTATCTCATCTGGAAGTGGGTAAACATTAATGTCAGTGAGTGAGTCAGCCGTGTGACTTTATAGTAGATGGTAAAATGGGGACGGAGGGAGGTAGGACATATCAAAGATTCAATTTTAACAAGCTCTGATCCGCTGTGGTGACCGCATGGACCAAGGCGTCAATCTCGCAATAGACTATACTGCCAATGATGGGGATATCAGGGTTCGATCCTGGTAGGGTGTACTGGGAGTGGTTTTCCACTCCCCCTTTAAACATATGCGCGTGCACTTTCTCTTAGTTCAACCTTTCTCGTCCCTGTGACTGCTAGAAAAAATTACTAGACCTACTTTCATGTTTGCATCCGCCAAACCATATGATCTTTAAGACCACAAATGTTGATTTGTTGTCACTGTTGGCAATCAAAACTTTAACAACAAACAATTTGTTTTCAATTATATTTTTTTAAGTGTTTTTATATTATTGAAATTCTAATTTGTGAAAGTAACCTTTTGGATGTTTCTTTTTTTTTGTGGGAGCAACGTCTGTGGTTCATTTAAAAATGCTTTACCAACAAGCACTTTTAAAAGGCTGCGTTCTCTTAACAAATTAAGAATATTAATCAGATTAAACGAAAGCTGTTGATTACGTCATACAAACCGTGTACGGTTGTGTTCATGCGCCGTTTACAAACTAAAAACGTTTCATCTTTAAACTAATATTTTGTGTAACTTTCTCTAAGTTATAAAAATATATTTAATTATTTTGTTGGCCAATTATAATAAGATATAAATGTGACTATAATACTTTATAATGTATTATTTCGTGCACCATAATATTTCGTGTTGCCACGACCACGGAACAAAAAAATAATTACAGTTTTATCTATTTATTTTGTTCTTTAACTAAGTTAGGAAAAATCCAATTTATAGTATTACTAAGATAATAATTATTTCCATATAAATTACCACTAGTGACTCTTAACCAATGTTTACGATAAAAAAAACCTCTGCTGCTTGTCGGCTACCACCACTGAAGTGTCACATCGAGCGTATATTGTCTTCTTAGATCAATCTAGACATATTTCCGTCAGCTACTCTTAACTGCTCACCGAAAGAAGGGAGACGGGACGGCCACACGTCAGTGACAGCAGATAAAGAAGACGATGTCACGGTAGTAAGAACCGTAGCCTGGAGCGAGCTCACGGTCACAAGAAATATCGCTTCACATTACAAGGAGGAAGAGGCTTTGTGCCGGAGTTAGCGAGTCTTACTTGTTCTTCTGGTGCTTTTATTCCTTCGCTGTAATGCGAGTGTCACGGAGGAAAGAAACAAAAACAGATAGTTATGGAGAGTAGGTGGTGTTCCACTTATATTTATTTTAATGGCGATTCAGTCTACAATGTTCTACCAAAAAAAAACATTTTAACTATTTATTTTGTATCGTGTTTCACTGGTCTTTACGGCCATCCCAAAGAACATCGAAAGCACACGAGAGGGAGAAACTTCAAATCAAAAGCCCTCCCCAAGATACGGATCAAAATCGCACAAGGGAGAAAAAAAACAATGATTACATAACGAGGAAACATGGCAGATTATTATTATTATTAGCACCGCGTCTTACTACCCGTTCGTGTTATACGCACTTACGCTTAATGTGTAATGGTAGGGTGATTGTGAGATGAAATGAAGGACCTACAGCTTAACGTGGAATCCGAACCACGGTGGAGGCCCGGAATTCCCCACAATCACAAGATATCTTGTCAGAGGTGAAGGAAGGGTTTGGTAATCAGATAAATCTGTGACGGGACCGAGGATTAAACCCCGGCCGCTAGCATAGAAGTCTGACACCTTACCCCTAGACCACCAGGTCACCGACATGGCAGACATATATTATAAACAACCCCCTTTCTCTTTACAATAATTACAATAAAACAACCGTGTTAGGTAAGGTTGGTTGGGATGCAAACACAATACAACTTAGATAAAAATATATGTGTCGTTCTTGAACAAACCAACAAGCGGTGTTTGCCACACAGTGGCTCAGAGACTACATACAGTGGTGCACTTCTGATTTATTCCAAAGCGGGTACACAAATTTTCCCTGTGCGTGCACTTTAAGACCCACCGCACACAGAGCGGGGGGCAGACAGAGCAGAGGTTGAGTGAAGGCATAGCACAGGAAGAGGTTTCTGCAAGGCACCGTATATTGAAACCAGTCCTCACGTAGTTGACATGAATTGTGAAGAAGACGAACTTGTACATAAACCACATTTCTCAATAATTTCGACCCATAAAAAATGTCGATAGTGGGTCTGACAAGAAACACTTATACTATCCAAGTAATTCAGTTCGGTAACACTCTTTCCCATAGCTCATTTTTCAGTTTCGTCCTCATGTAGTCTGGAGTGCTTGTATCGTACCACACTGGATTATTTTGGACTGGATAAGATGTTCCATTGCAATATCGCACTTTGGGGATGAAACTACGTGATGGAGTCGCAGAGAGGACACAGAAAATCTGTATCACTGCTTCAACCAGACCGAGAGGCGTGATAGAGTTATTCCTATACTACGCCTGTGCTGCGTACAATGAGTGGTAAGCCATAAGAACACGAGGTTTATAGAACCTCCTCTGCATCGCCTGTCCTTCTGCTGCGTCCAATGAGTACTTGGACCAAATACGTAGCCTGGATATCCAAATTTAAAGTAAATGTAACCTCACTCGCGTGGAGTGAGAGGGAATAAATATTTAGAGATATCACACACGCATTGCACCAGATCAAAATTTAACCCGATCACCGGCATATTCACTATACGGTATTGAAGGAATGACACCATCGACCAGCGTTCCGATTTTTTTTTTTAGTTCATGGTACACTTAAAACTTTGTTTTTTTAGTAAACTTTTGTTTTGGGTACGTCCCGTGGCATCAGAAAATGAATTATGCAACCAATCCAACGGCTGTACGGTAGATCATAGTTAGAAAGTTATAGACTAATTTTTTCCATGAATTAACTCCAAGATTAAAAGTTTAATTTCTTTTTACGCACACGGTTCCTTAATATTTAGAAACATTTCGTTCAAACTTTTAATAATTTGAGTAAACCATAACTCTACTAATATTTTAAATAAATCTGACAATGTAAGTAAGAAATGCAGATGAAGCACAGATACACTTCCTATATATTCGACCTTCCTCTTCCTTAACACATTAGCGTAATTAGGCCGTAAGGCTTGCAAGACGTGGTTTGATTATTTCAGATGCACTTACAATATTAGTAAGTGCGAGCAAGTAAGAAATGCAGATGAAGCACGTGTACACTTCCTTTAAATTCAATCTTCCTCATCCCTAACACATTAGCTTAATTAGTGCATAAGAACGGTTAGTAAGACTCGTAATCGCTGCCTTAGACACCCAGCCTCGTGCTTTAGTGGTCACCGCATCTGGATGCGAACTAGGGGTCCCAACTTGCATCATCTGTATTTTCTCTTAAGGGGAATAACTCTAATGGTCCCCAGAGGTTGGTTAATTAGGCTTAATCTAAGTTAAGACTCCCATTGGCCCACACCTTCATATTCACTATCATCACTTCATCTCATTGCAGTTCCCTGGGCGAGGAGTCCACACACAGGTGATAAAACTGGAGGCCATGTTCCTCCCCCAGTCAGTAATGCCACACGTTAAAAACACATCCACCTTAGACCACTCATTCAGCGATGTGAATATTTTTAAAATAAAGTTATTAATATAAATAATATTTTTAATCTTCGAAAATTGTTAATTTAGTTCGTAGGAATATAATTAATCATTGTTTTAACGGGACTGGGGTGAGCTCGGATAACCAATAACTAAGATAATACGAAATACTAGAATTGAACGCCCTAAACTCTCACAGCTTGAAAATAAAATCATGACAAATCAATAAGCTGAAGGGTGACCTGGTGGTCTAGGGGTAAGGTGTTGGACTTCTGTGCTGGGGGGGGGGTTCAATCCTCGGTCCCGGTACGGATTTATCTGATTGCCAAACCTTTCCTTCACCTCTGACAATACATCTTGGAAATGTGGGGGATGCCAGGCCTCAACCGTGGCTTGGATCCCACGTTAAACTGTAGGTCCTCCATTTCATCTCACAATCACACTACCATTACACATTAGCGTAAGTGCGTATAATCCGAATGGGTAGTAAGACGCGGTGCTAATAATAATAATAATAATAATAANAGTAAGACGCGGTGCTAATAATAATAATAATAATAATAATAATACTCTGAGAGTGTAGCCGTCAGTAGCATTCAACCAACTCGACCAAGTCGAGCATCGGAATGTAATATTTACGACACCACAGTACAGTGGAAACAATTAGTCATCCGATGATTCACTACGCCACTCACACTAAACGGCTGAACCAGTTTAATGCGGGTCATTTTCTAAACAATCCTCATGAAACATAAATTATGTTACTACCTCGGATGATACGGAAACACGGATAGTCGGGTCTCTACAATAAAATGCATTAGGGGAGGACAACGTGTATTTCGAATTTGGTCAGAATGATTTCATACACATTTTAGTTCCCTTTAAAATATTTTAATCGATTTTTTTTTTAAATTACGACCGTTTTTATAAAGACATGCCAACCTTGAGGATTGCAAATAAAGTTTTTTTAAATAGGTAGAACTTTAGAAAATATTCTAGTAGTTGAGTAGAAAGCGAAAGATATGTTGAAGCAAATAAGATTTAAATTGTGTGGTTATATAAACAAGAAAGAATTAACTAATAACAAAATGATTATAAAATAATTGCTACAAGTTTCATGAAACCAGTCAAGTAAAAAGTAGATCAATTATAAAATAATAATTAATGGTTGAGGTAATTGTTATAATTGAATGTACTTTGACTTTTTACGTTTGTCTGGTTTTATGAACGTTGTACCAATTATTTTAAATCCTCTTGTTAATAAATAATTACTTTTGTGATTATATAGCCACACAGCTTAAATCTGATTTTCTTCTATGTATTTTAAGTAATTGACAAAAACGCTAAAAACCAATTACTTTATTTAAATTACAAAATATTTGGCTCTGTCAATTTCAAGCTATGTTATTTATTAATTTTTTTATTTAGCACCACGTCTTACTACCCGTTCGGTTTATATGCTCAAGTACTAATTACACTAATGGAATAGGAATTGGGAAGGTTGAATTAGAGGAAACGAATCTGCATTTGCGTGGAGGGAGAGTGGAAAACCATTTAGGAAAAACCGCCCCCAGTTCACCCGACCAAGATTTGAACCTCGATCTCCCCGTCCTTGGTAGTCTAGCTCAACACAACTGGCGCGTTAGCTAACCACGCCACTTAGGCGGGTTTCAAGCTATAGAAAAATAAAATAAAAATATCCTGGAGTGTATTTCTTTAAACTTGGACGGGTCCGTATCTTGGTCAAATCATTTCAAATGCTTCAAGTGACATTGCATAAAGCGTTTCTTAGTCAAAAATGAAAATAATGAACAAAGAGCACTGTGTTGTTTTCAATATGCATTTGTTTCAGATATCTTCGTTACTTATCCTCGACGCGTATCTTGAACGCATCGGTTTGCATGGGATCCTGTATCCTCGACGCGATCATGAGAGGCGATACGCGCATCTTATCGCTGCTTCCCGATACAAGTCGGTATTTCACCGTCGCATCAAAGGGTGCCGCGTTGCTAGGATGCGTGTCTCTACGCGCTCCGAACTGTCGCGGGGTTGGTTTATACCGGTTTATCTCTTCTACTACCCCTCTACAACACTCGAATAAGGGAGACTACGGGTCACATTAGTGATTAGGACGGAACAAGGATCGTACATGACGCAATTAGGTCTCAAACTTGTCCGTACGTTTCGTCACCCGTTTTATTCCTGATCACTACGTGGATAAGATATACTCTTACACTATATTTTTATTAAATCAAAACAGTTAACAAATAAAAGGTACAGGGGAAACGAGGGAAGTTACTTTAAACACATTCCTCAGGTGAGGTTTTATATCTCAGACACCGTAAGGACTCCAGATAATACTTTTTAAAATTAATCGAAATATAACAAGAGAGCTCTTTTAACCTTAATCTAAAGTGCATCAGAACGATGTCATGATTGTTTAACAGATGGCAGCATTAACTAAATTTAAAGTTCATTATAAAGGTCTAATTATTATCTAACAGATGGCAGCACTAACACAATCTACAGTGGCCCCATGGCTTCTTTGGTGCTGACTGACAGATCACAGCTTACTTCTGATAGTCAACATTTAGGTATATACCTACATTTTGACCGTCAGAAGTGACAGCTGATAAACCACATGTTTTTGCAGATAATATGGTTCGGCGTAGGGATACATAATTTGGCCCGGTAACTTTTCAAAGCTGTCAGTCAGCACCAAAGAAGCCATGGGGCTACTGTAGAATGGTCTCATGATTGTCAAACAGATGGCAGCACTACTCAATTTGGGTTAAAAATTGACTTTCCCCTATTTTCGCCCGTTTCCTTCAAATTCAAATTTTTCGTTATTTTAGTAGTTTTTTTTATTCATCCGACAAAATATCTTAGCAAACAACAATATCTCCAATGTAACACATCGGTAATCGTTTAGTGCAAATATTTTTAGTTTTTTTTTTTTTATTTAGCACCGCGTCTTACTACCAGTTCGGGTTATACGCTTTAAGTACTAATTACGCTAATGGATTGGGAATGGGGAAGGTTGAATTAGAGGAAGTGAACCCGCATTTGCGTGGAGGGAGCGTGGAAAACCATTTAGGAAAAACAACCCCAGTTCACCCGACCGAGATTCGAACCTCGATCTCCCCGTCCTCAGCGGTCGAGCTCAATTTTGAGTTTTTAAATGCGGCCTACCTTAATAATAAACAGGTAAACCTTTTTTTAAACATAACTGTTTGTTTTAACAAAATATATGATTGATTTTTAATTCGCTAGTTTCATATATTTTATAGTGATTTTGTGTGTATCCTTTTATGTGACGATACATTTGTTGTTTTTCCTATAATAAATATATTCTGTAGACGTAATTGATTGAAATGGTGTTGACAGTTATTATTTGGTCATTATAAATTCATAGTTTGCTGCTTTATACACGTTGTCATGTTGGCAGCTGTTTGGATTTGATGATTAGCGTTTTATTTTATTTTGATTAACAATTTACAGCAATGGATTTTAAGCGGAAATGGATACGTAACAAAAAAAAATACTCAAAACTTTTATCTTTGTATTTTTTCGTACAGTAGAAACTAGCTAGTTTGTATTTTATCAGTCTTTATTTGTGTGAACAGAAAGTTTGGACACGATTTTAGCACCTCGTATTACTACCCGTTCGGGCTATACGCATATGCACTAATTGCCATAGTGAATCAAGGATTAGTAAGGATTAATTGATGGGAAATGCACCCGCATTTGGATGGAGATAGAGTGGAAAACTATTTAGGAAACACCCTAAGTTCACCCTACCGCAATATAACCCCGATCTCCCCTCGTCAATCTAGACTACTACGAGAGTAGCACCTTAGACCATGTGGTCACCGAAGCGGGTTTGTTTGTTTTCAAAAAGTAGATTATTTTCATTATTTGATCAATTTCAGCCTAAAGTCTGTTTCTATGCTTATCATTTTAAAACACCAAATAAGAAAAATAAACTTAATCAAAGTTGTAGTCATGAAAAGCCTTTTGGTTGGACAGGTATGACCACTCGGGCTGGACTTGTAAAAAAGGTGTAATTGGTCTACTTCGGGAATAAATAAATATACCAACACTCGCTATAGAGCACATCAAATAACACTTTTTGACCAGCTTCGGTGGTAGAATGGAATAACACTTCACTCCCGCAATAGATTGCACTACCGATGATGGAGAGATCGGGGTTCGAATCCTAGTAGGTTATACTGAGAGTGTTTTTACCTAAATGGTTTTCCTTTCTACGTCAGTGCAAATGGGGCTACATCTCCTCTTAAATTCAACCTTCCTCATACCTATCATTTTAGCGTAATTAGTACATATGAGTATAACCCGGATAGGTAGTTAGATTTGGTGCTAAAATTAATTGTGTATATATTTATAAATAAATAATAACCCAAATTTATATAATATACTTGGATACTTTATACCGTGATTTTATTCTAAAAGGGAGCACTAATATTACAAAAAATAAAGTTAATTCAAACAAAATATAACTTTCAAACAAGTTTTTATTCTTTTTACGATCCTTTGATATGAAATGAAGGAGTAATATAAAAAAAATAAAAAACTTGAACTCATGAGTCAACAACGTCCTTTTCACTTAAACTAGTCGTCAAGTTTCCAAGATGTTGATCTTGTAAACAGGATTATTGAAATATATGTTCAAACAGGAAAATGGATTGAAAGAAAGTCAAAGATAACGAAGATTGAAAATTCAGAGAACAGACATAGGTAATCTCCCTCTATATGATATTGAGATAACGTTCTCGTTACAAACTAAGTCAAGAATGTATTTGAAAGTAGAAGATTTCATTCCACGGTTCGTAGTGAACCTTCACAAACCCAGGTTCTATTTAACCGTCGTAGGTTCAGTGAACTTATTTTTAGCACCGCGTCTTACTACTCGTTCAGACTATATATCTATGTACTAATTACGCTAATGGGTTAGAGATGAGTACGGTTATATTAATAGAAAGTGTACCCACATTTGCGTGGATAGCGAGAGATAGAGTGGGAAACCATTTTGTTGAAAAACCAATCGACCGGGATCTAACCACAAGCTGCTTGTCATCGGTAATCTAGTATTTCGCTAGAGTGACCCCTTAGACCATATGGCTACCAAAGTGGGTTACAGTGACCTTGAAATGATTAAAATCCGTAATACATTATTATCATGTAGGCTAAGGTACAAAAATACTGACAAAACATATAATAACATATAGAATATTTGGGTAGTAAGAAGGAGAATAATTTATTTTTATAAATATAATTAATTTTATTAGATCAACAAATGTTTATACATTCATAAATATAGAGCACACAAACATTAATTATATTGTACATTCAGTATGCATCCTCCGTTCACAGTTAGAGGAAGCAAGCTTACTTTGATTAGTTCCACTATGAAGCAGCCCCTAAGCTAACGCCATAGTATAATCTTTCAGGGCAAGTTATATTCTTCATTATAAACTGATCGGGCTAAAACATGATATCTATAGTTTTCATAAGATTCCCCGAGGAGTTTTTGGAAAACTATATCTCACCTTAAAATTAAGGGTATTTCGCTTAAAGGCAAAAAGAGAAAAAAATCAATCTACTCGAAATCCGCTTTAACGATTTTGATTAAATTTAGTATCTAGTCACTGTTTAACATTATAAACAAAATATCAACCCTCTTTTCCCATGAACATTACTTTAAGAGTACTTTACATACTCCGAAATATATAACGGTTATCATATCTTCACAAATTATCATTGTAAAGCTGTAACTTAGTATTATTATAAATACAAATATTTTTTTTTATATAAAAGCAATAGTTTTTGAGCTGTATACGAATGTATAGATAAATAATGTAATAATTATGTTTAATAAAGTGAGACTAATTGTTATTCTCTTTGGTGGACTGAGTGTTCCACTTTCCTCAATGTTTATGTTACAGTGTATATTATTTAATATACACTAATCCTGCACGCTGCACAACTCTTACGAGTTTTTAATAAATGAATCTTATAAGACAAAGTAGAGAAAGTCTGTGTGATGCACAGTAAACTTTATTTCTTCTTGCAAGGAACTTAAAAATATCATTTTATTAATGATTACTAGGGTCAGATTGCTTCAACAATCAAGTGAATTATATAAATATCAGATCATTAAGTCACAGGGAATATTTGGGATGTATTCTTAGATGCTTTAGTTATAATATTTAAGTACAAATATGCCTGGCTTACAGTAAATTGGGAATTATCAAAGTTAGTGACACATTTAACCACCGAGCGCTGAAGTCGACACGTGAGTGAAATGGCGTTCATGGCTTTATTGCAACTGATTCGGTCATATTTATAATATTTAGGATAAACTCAACTGGAGTATAAAATGTAAAACTTGGGCCATCTTGATTACATTTGTTCCATTTAAATAGTTAAAACCAAGGTCGTAGAAAGGGTAAGGGGTTGGGGTCCAGACCCCCCATGGGGAAACAGTTGAACCCTCCTGTGGGAGGAGGGGGGCATATATACGTATACAGACTTTTGTTGGTTAAAGTTATAGTAACATTTTCACCCGCTAGAAAAATCATTTTTCAACGCTCTTGGTTAAAACATTTTCTGGAAGAAATTAAAGGGATATTTTACATTTCTGATTTAAAGAGGAAACAGTTTAATAGTAGTTCTCAAGTCCCGTCAAACTTTACACACTGTGGTAGCGGCTGACGAACCACCTCTGGTTTTACGTCACATAATGAAGGGTTTTAATAAGGGAGAGGGAGGAATATTGAAGAAAGTTCGTTGGGCTGGTGAAACTGGAGGAAAAGGGTTTGTGTGTGTG